>CAAKHC010006954.1:11952-56391 GCA_901007825.1 Macroramphosus scolopax
AAATGAAAACACATAACTGTCGTTGCAGTTTTATCAGAGAAACGTCCAAACATCTTATAGCCCCCCCGCCCCCCCCCCCCCCCCCCCCCCCCCCCCCCCCCCCCCCCCCCCCCCCCCCCCCCCCCCCCCCCCCCCCCCCCCCCCCCCTCCAATAAGCTCAGGGACCTTTCACTACCTCTCCGTTAGGACACTCTGCCCCCCGTCAGTCGGCAAGCGTTGCACTCTACAACCCCTCCGACCCCCTCTCAAGCATGTGTAACTGTACACATAAACAAAGGGACGCATTCAAACATTATACAGGCGTCACATACGGCCTCATGCAAACACAATCTGTCACACACAGACAGGCATGTAGTGCATCTCGCTCTCCCTCGCCGCCTCTCTCGCTCACTCCTTCGTCTGTTTCATGTGCAGCCAGGTGGAAACTCAGTGTTAAACTGGTGAATATCTCCATCTTGTGGACATATTTTATCAGGAGCCGCCGTGTGTTCATTGTCTGATTATAGGAAGCGACGGTCAGGCAGTGTCAGAGCGCCGATCGGAACCGTCTTATCGATGAATGCACTTAAAACGACTCCTCATACCGGCCGGTGGTTCTGGGTGCAACTTCTTCTTCTATGGTTACAACTGAAGTTCTCTTGAAACAAGGCTTGACAATTGTCACAGTGCTTCTTTTTCTTTTTCTGGTGTGAAATAATTTGTCCACCTCTTCCCAGGGTCAAAGACGCAACAGGGTGACTTTATCTTGAATGTCACTTTGTGTTTGGTTGGTTAGACAGTACCCTCTCCTGGATTGGCTTCTCGGATGAAGGCACAGGTGAGGCCCGCAGAGGAGCAGCCCTCTCTCTCTCCACAGTGTTTCCTCTGCTAAAACAGCCCTACATTTTAATATGCAACATCTGTGCCGGGAGAGCCTTCCAAAATGGCTGCTCCTTGGAGGATGACGGTAGAGTCTGCTCAAACTTGGGGTTGGGGCATTTGGTACTGCGAGGTTCTGCACAGATGTTAGCATTCACAATGTCATTCTGTCCTTTGCTTCAGTACCCAGGGAGGTCTATTTTAAGGGAGGCTGGTGTGTTTTCTTCTTTAGCTCCCTGAGATCACTTTATCTGTACCTGTCAATGTAATAGTTTCAGGCTTGTTCAACTGAACTGGGACTGCTGTCTCTGATCAGCAATGTATGAAGGAGCTTTCTCGCCGTTCATTTATCATTTGGTCTGGTCCCTTCTGCACGGTATCAGCACCAAGGTGGGCTTCATCCATAATATTGAAACACAAGTTTGTTATATATCACAATACAATACATCAAGCTATCATGTCCAAAGCTTTGAAGATAAGGGATGGTAAAGCAGGCGAAGACAGAGCCACAGTTGTCTCCAAAGACATTTCAGTTGCATTCGTAGGGGAACATTAGCTCAGTCGCACGGCGCTGTGTTTGTGCTGTGCTTTCACAAAGAATTCAGAATATTTTTCTGAACAGGGATGCCATGACCTAAAGGCTGCTTGTCAGTCGGATTATTCAACTGATTCTCAAACAAGACTCCAGACAAGACTGCAGAGAATGAGGGAGGCAAGAAAAGGGACCAAAAGAGAGAAAAAGCAAAAGCAAGGGGGAGAGACATGTAGAGTGCCTAATGCATCGCTTACACAAAGATGTTCATATTTAATGCCCATCATTAAGGCAGGGTCTGAGCATGGAAGACGCTTCTGTTATTTTCCCACACCCCTTGAGCCAAGTCCTTGTGACAGCCCTCCACTGCATCCCGGCAAATTATTCGCATGAGCTGCGGCGAACAAAAACAGCCCAGTGCGGGGGAAGTGAGGCCCAGCCTCAACTCCACTCCTATGATGGGGAGACACGTCACTTTGCATCAGCTCCAGCTGCCCAAACCACATCATCTGCAAGTGAGGAGAACAAGACCACTCCGTGGGGAGAGGACAGTGGAAGAAAAGAGAAGAGAAAGGAAAGGAAAGGAAAGGAAAGGAAAGGAAAGGAAAGGAAAGGAAAGGAAAGGAAAGGAAAGGAAAGGAAAGGAAAGGAGATGCTGGTTAGATTTTAATTGAACAGAATCATTAATCTTTAAGAATCATTGCTTTGGCCAGATAAGTCAGCTCATCCTTTCGCTTTACACTGCAGGACTAATGAATAATATAGATTTTCTAAGTGAGTAGCCCCCTGAACTCCCTCCCTGAACTCCCATGTTCTAAAGGTATACAAAACAAATGTGTACTTTCAGTACATCAATAAACAAACAAACTGCATGTCATAAATTATTACTCTTATAATATGCTTCTAATAAAAGTAACAAACATGTACATGGCTAGTTTCAGGCCGTGGCTGGTTCCAAGCGATCCAGCGTTGAGCAGAGTCAGGGCACTCTCTGCTGGACATTGCTAAACTTGCACGACCTGCAATCTCTGAAAGTTACACACTGAGCACTTGGTTTTACATGTTTAGTAAAGTACAGATGCACGCGGCCTCTTTCTCAAGGATACTTTCCGACCGGCCAAGGAGACTTGAGAAAAATTGAGTTACACCAAAATAAACCTGTCTTCCAAGATGCATGTGCTCCAGGCCTAAATTGGCCTATTTAAAGGCATAACCATGGACAGCCTTTGAATAATATTGACTTGCAAAGTATGCCGAGGTCACGAACAGAGCGCAAGATCGTGCTAGTTGGCACAAGAGTGATGGAAAGTAAACAAAGCTACATTTAAGAGCGATGCAAAGTAAAAAGTCAGGTTCTATTTTTACAAGTAATGGATCACTGAAGTGCTGGTTTGAGGAAAATAAAAAACTATTTTAAATAAGTTGGTACTTCGTAGGAAATATTCCAATCATTATTTTCATGCTTCCTTTCAATTCTAGAAAAAATAATTGCATTTATTTTTTCATAGTAATTTAGGCGTTTTACAGCCCATTTCAGCATCCTGACTCTCTACTTTCATACTTTCACAATACTTTCATTGTGTGGTGATGATCTATTTTTACGAGCTCTTGTGATCACAAGAATTATGTGCTTTGGAGGAAGATAGAAATATTGCAGCAAGCTGCAAAACCAAAGAATTGTACCAACCGAGGATGCTGCTGTTTAATGTGCTTGCCTGTCTTTTGCGATCCTAATTTTTAAAAATGTTTGACTCTCTTGCTTTGCCTTGGTAATGACACAAGAACAGCACCTCCACCACCTTTTATTTTAAAAGTATAATAGAAGAAATAAAGCAACACACAATATAATTTCAATATGCTGTCAAAGTATGACGATTTCTGCATGAGAGTATTTCAAAGGGAACATTTGGTGTCAAATGAACCTCATATATTTTTATTCCTAGAAAACATAAAAGATACCTCCAACACTGGTCCAGTATTTATTGAACACACACAGACGTACGTGCAGAATGTCTGTCTGAATCATTGCTCTCTTGCTGCAAACCACTCTGTACAGCCGAGCACGCTAGCTATCCATATTCATGTGATTTTTGCCGGAAGGCATTGGTGTCTACTAAAAATAGCATGGTGAGAGAAAAGGGTCTAACGCTGTGTATCGTAACATTCATGAGCCCAGTCCTTGTGATCGGTTGTAAACAAGTGTCTCTTTGCTGTGACCATACTTCATGTTGTTGGGTAAACACTCGTGAATAATTGCTGTGGGACCGATTAAAGAGGTATTCAAGATGCATGGTTCAAGTCATGCTTTCCTCATTTGTCTCATATGTGTTCTGCACACCTCAACAAGGAGATGTCTTGTTTGCAAGTGCATTTGTGTGTGTGTCTGTGGGGGGTGGAGGATATAGTGGTATGTAATACATTTCATGCCTCTGTGTTTGTTTGTGCCTTGGTATGTGTGTGAGTGTGCATGCGTGCATCACTGTATATATGGATATGTGGAGCAGTTAGTAGATTATAGAAGTATTAGTATATCAAACTGAAATTATTCCAAACATTTTTTATCACCACACGTGCAAAAAATATTCACACAAAGAGAAAATGGTTTTACTTAAGACTGAGATGACATAGAATCACCACTAGATGGCGGCATATGTCAATTTGAAACTGGCAACTAGGGTCTGCTTCAAAGAGACCTGCTACTAACATCAGCCTTGTTAAGCACAAAAGGTTATTAGTTCATTATAGAGTTTGGATACATTAAGTGCCGGATAGTTCAAAAATAAAATACATTTAAATATCTCCATGTCAATCAAGCAGCAGGTAGCACAATTGCTTTGTACATCAATAAGCATCAAATTCTATTCATAGAATGTTTCTTGAGTCAAACTTACTCAAATGTGACTAACAGCAGAGTTCATTACCGGAAGCCTTCTGTAGTGGAACATTCTGGGTCGTGTTGGTGGTAATTTGCTATCCTGAGCCAATTACTTTACACACTGATTTACGTAGGCCAAAAGGAAGTGTCTTAATGTGTGCACATGCCCTGCTAATGTGGTAAAGATGTAGGTTGTTTCCTTTTTGAGGCGTGAAGCGCCTGTTGGGCCCGAGGCTCTGATACTCCGAAAAACGGACATGGAAACTGTGACAATGTTTCTGTGAGGCCTGAGAAAATGAGGAGGTGATCGTGCTGTTGTGTCGTAAAGCTAAGAAGGGAGACCAGATACTGACAATATAGGGATGGAAAAAAAAACATCAAGTTGTGATTTCTTTGATACAATTTGTGGTTTCTTTGATACATTTTTATATGATTCTATGGAGATGGCGATATTATGGAGAATCTGTACAAACAAAGAAGTTTGTAGAATTTGATGTGTATGCTGAACATCTCTACAGCATGACAATATTTAATTTGAAATGCCATTTCCTGTTTGTTTTCCGCAATTAAGACCTTTCGGAGATTTCAATAAAACTTTTATCAATTTATTGTTAAACCCTAATTCAATATGTGTGGTCTCTAATGGGGAAATGACATGAAACCTATACCCTCTACACAAAAGGCCAGCTGCAGGAGATTAAACTTGGTCATGATGACTTATATTAGATAACACCTGATCTTTAATTCAGCCAATCAGGCAGCTGGAGGTTTTTCGGATGCTCATGATCTCATCGGGACATAGGTTGCAAGCTTCATTCCTCCTTTCCAACAACAGCTACTGGTTCCAAACATTTCATTTGTGTCTAACGTGTGTGTGATTCTTCCAATTCTGTCTTTGTAGATGATTAGTTCAATCAACCATGTTGAAAGTGTTTAACAGTAATATACATAGTGAGCCCTATTAGATAGGCTTTTAAAGTTTTCACCCTGTGTGTTGACAGGCGACCTTACACCTTTTAACACATCCCTTGAGGCCGGGGGCAAAGACAGTGCAGGCTTAGTTCTGCATGCATAAACATACAACAGGCACCAACAACAGACTCGCCCTCTTTCTGCACTGTTGAACAGACATGTGTACCAGTACATGCCACCTCACACGGGGAGAAACATGTGTCGTGCTGAGATCTGAGATTTGCAGCCTTTGAAAGGTTTCGCTTTCAACTCGCCGCAGGAAGCAAAAAAGATGCCCAACTGCGTAAAATATGCAGCAGTACATCTCTAAGAGTAGAACAATAATTCACCAATTGAATCAATTACGGGTTTGATCAAAGAGGCAAATGAGTGATTCACTTAGCTCCCAGCAGATACGGATGTCGGGCGGAACAGCAAATGAAGCGAATAATTATCCAACACTTCACAACGGTATGAGACCATGTGGTTTGCATGCAGTCATAGCTGCGTCACATGTTTTATACTTTCACTGCCAGCTCATTGAAGTGATATAAATACATGAAATGATCTAAGTGATCACTAAGGTAAGCTTTAGATAATAAAACAATTGACTATGTTTAGTCCTGATGCTTAGCTCTGACCTCATCCTCCCTTACTCCCATTACATGCACATCAGGCTCCGCCGGCCCAGCAGACACGTTAGGAGCCTGACACCAGCTGCTATAATGTGACATCTGCCATGTGTGAGCCACGCAGCCGCCACGCCACCGCCACTGTACACACAGATTTCTCTGCTTAATTCAGCAGAAGCTCTTCTGTTCACAGTTGTGATACGAAGAAGAGTTCAGCAAGGTGAGGTATCAAATACTGAGGTCAGTGTAAGTGTGTGCCAGGAGGCCAGGGAGAGCGAGCAAAACACCATTCAGTGTACAAATGGCTTATATTGTTACTAATTAAGTCGTAACAGCCACATAAACCGGGATTACCACTCCACATAACATAAAACATGATAATGCAAACACCCAACGACAAGCAGATGATAGCGTGCAGTATGACGCTAGCGTCCAGTGTGACGCTATTGTCCGGTGTGGTGCATATTAGCAAATTTCCAAAATGTGTTTGACTTGTCAATACGCAAGCTAATGACATGTTATATGAGCAGCAGCAAAGACAAATATGTTTGTAGTAAGTCTGATATATGTTTAGAGGTTAAGTGCATAGAAGCTAGACGACAGCAGCTAGCAAGGATAGCAAAAATACCTAACATTGTATATGCTGAAGAAAGTGGGCTATGTTCAATGTCAGCAAAGTGATTATATTCATTTTTATTATCTATTCTGTAATTAATTGGCTGTTTTGAAGCCTGTGAAAAATATAGTTATGTGAAAATGGTTTGAGTATTTTGATTAAACAATTTTGTTAAGTTAAAGCTAGCGTATAACAATTCAGGTGTACTAGCCTAACTATCCAAGCATTGGAGGGAAGGAGTCGAAGTATCTTGGGGTCTTGTTAATGACTGAGGATAAGATGGAGCGTGAGGCAGCTAAAGAGGCAGATTGGTGGGACGTCAACAGTAATGAGGGTGTTGCACAGGTCTGTAAATGAACTGGAAGGTGAAAGGTCTTAATATTCCCAATCGATTTATGCTCCATGTTCACCTGACATTGTGCTGCTCCTCCACACATCATTTCTTTAGGTACAACATAGTAATACGAGACAGGATGACATATCACATTATATTACATTATTACTATTTAATTGATAATCCAAATATCCCATGGTTTTCTTTGTTTCAGAAACAATGGAAAACTGATAAGCTGACATTCTTTCATGGCGTCTATGTCACACTCTTATCAGTTTAGGCAACCATCACTTCCAACCTAGTCTCTCTCTCTCACACCGACAAAGCACAGAGTACAAAGAATGTCCATTGTTTATGTAACAAACTACACTGTGTTAAAGCCAGACATTGAAGATTAGATCAGAGGATAAGGCGGGTTTGCACAGTTTTGACAGCGCATGTCGATCCATGAGGTAACTTTTGAAATAGCAGTTCTTCCTCTCCAGATGTGAAAAATATAGCCTCGGGCAAATATCAGTTTGAAGCATTGCAAAACTCACATCAATACATGCAGAAGCTGAGCATTCTGTTCCAAAATGGCATACATATTTTGACAAAAGCAAACTTTTTTATAAAAGATTCATAATGAAGTACAAAAGATTTAAGGTGTTTTGGTTTTATTAGTCCCTTGGGGCGAGACATAATTCTGTCACCTTTTGACAGGTATACATGTCTGCAGACACCTAATTGAAACAGTACTTGGATTGTTGAAGGAAAGCTGCTAACATAAGCTTTCAACTTTCAGTTTTGTAACCTGCCCCGAGACGTGTGAGTCGGTGCACTCTTAACCAATGTTACACTCTATAAAAGTTGAGACATTTATTAAGGTTATGCTTCAAAAGCAGCCGAGTACTTCCCGCATCACATTGATGGCAGCTGTGGTCTCTGACTTTGACAGCCATGCAGAGCGGGGCTGGTGCAAATTGCAGAGTCAGAGATTTGAGTGCATGTTTTACGGTTAATCTCAACCATCTTTCCAAAGGCAAACTCCTCTTAACTGCCAGAGGTAAAATATGACACAGCAGTCGGTTGCCCAGTAGACTGAAATGGCAAACAAAGACCCATCACCAGGCTTGCTTGTTTACCCTCAGTTAAATATCTTAACCAGAGGCTGTGGGCCATTTGGAAATGTCTAAGGCCCCTTGTGCATTGTTATATTCACAAGCCTTTTCACAATCAAATATGTTACAGTGAAGGAATTAATTTTCCGACTCTAATAACTACTTTTAATACTGATGGTGAAGTTGAGTTGAACATATTCTGATTGAGCTTCAAATCTGGGAGTGAAAAGAGGAAGACTACAGTCTCTCAGAGTAACATTTTATCTTGAAATGGATTTGATAAAAGTCTCCACAAAAAGGAAAAGTGACGGCATTCGATAAATGAGCCCTCTGTCTGTTGCCTTGTCCCTTTCGTCATAGAGGAGAACGGCAATGAACAATCCAGCAATGATATTCGATTGCTCCTGTACAATATGATAATTGCTGACAGAAGTAATTAAATGATCCAGCATGTGGCCAACAATCAAGTCTCACAAAACAAACACTCAGCTCCACATTCTGCAGCTTTTACAATATCTGAAAGTCGAGGACAAACAAAGTGGTACCAGCAGGGATTGGGACGCCCCTCTGTGGTTTGGATGTTGGTTAAGTGGATCGTTTGTAAGTAGGACAGTTACAGAACTGGATTTGTGTTATTGCTTCTGCCTTTAATAACGACCGTAATACAAAGCAAGTGTAATATGGAATGATGTGACACGTTTTACAATGTTATATTCATGAAAATCAAATTTATCATAAATGATAACAGATTCATTATGTTAAAGGTCGGATAGATAAATTGCCTCAAGCACTTTTGATTGAAGTTTGTATTAAATATGTCATTGACTTGGACTGTTCTTCTATCTTCCAGGACAAAGCAGCTGTAATTATGTGTTTGTTTCATAAGGCCATGGAGAATGAAACACATATGATCCACTTTCTTCCCCGTTTGAGACGCACAGGAAGGATCTATTGACAGCTGGCCTTGGATGCAAGCGGTAGCACGACTGTAGCTGCGATGCATCTGAATCAAACAGACAGTGACAGCTTGTATCGAAATGAAAGCATCTCACACATGAAAGGCCGGATCTCCATGGTTTCCCCTGGAGCCGGGCCTTGTTGCCATGGGATTGGGAGGCACTATTGGCGGAGGAAAAACAGAGACCGACGAGCAGGAAGACGGTGGATTCGTTAGATATTATTAGCCTTCACTTCTTGCTGACGTTAAAGAGATCCAATAAAGAAAACCTTAAAACCACGTCACTCATAAGTCTTTCAAGTAGAGTCTCAGGACCCACAAACAAGAGCAGGGTTGAGGGAGTTCAAACGCCCTGATTCTGTTTATACAAGTGTGATTAAATGTGAGGAAGTCCGATCCACAGTTTGTGTGGTTGTTATGTACCAAACAGGTCACGCTTGGACTCAGCTCTATACAGCGCGTGAGGTGATTGAGTGGGTGGTGCATCATGAGGCAGGTGCACAGGCTAAGTGATTAATCTGCTACGTGCAGACAGACACAGCATGATCTTTCTTGGTCTTATCATATTTATGAATGTCTGTACACGTGGCAATATAGTAGGCAGTTTGTCTTATTGGTTTTTAGGATTAGAATTTTTGGGACAAAATTATATAAATAAGGGCTATTTAATGTTTTGCGTAGGGTAGTTGAGATACATCAGAAGATACACAGTGATTTACAGACATGTCTTTAACAATGTGAGTCTGACGAACAGTCAGACCTGTTTCTTCTTACTTGATCTGTCTTCACAGAACTGGATGACACAGTTAAAATAGTACCGCATGGTCTGTCTGGTATAGTACGCCCACTAATCTAGTGCAGCTGAGCATTGACGACAGTGTTTACCAGTTTGAGGGTCGGCCATAAAAAGTGATGTCATGGTCCTGAAACAACAGTCACTCACAGGCCTTGATGCACGAGTACTGACGCCATGGAATATTTGGACCCCTCTTAATTATGGGTAATTTGGTTTAAGTTGCTTGGCACTACAGGCACTACGTGTCTATGTGTATATGTCATATTGATCACATGTTTAAAGAAAAGTGACAATTCTTCATGTGAGATTTCTTTGTTCTGACGAAATAATGCCAATTTTTACATCCATTTGATGGATCGCAGGGAAGAATAACAAATTACAACAAAGGTTCCCAAGCTGTGTGACTCCAAATCAAAGGTAGGTTGTACCCTCGGAACAAGCAGGACCAACCTGTGACATTTTCAGATGTATGTTATCTGTTTTGGCACAATTTAAGGAGCCTGGCAAAATAGCAACCGAGATAAGGAATGAGATTTGACCTCACGTTGGAAACTATTACAGGCAAGTGAGATATGGTAGGGGATGTTTGTATTTCCTGGTATGGAAACCTTTTCTTTCCCAGAGGCTGGAGAAGAAGCTAGAGAGATTTAATTTCCAATTACAAACTTAGCACTTAAGGTAAAGCCTTTATATGAAAGAGTAGTATACTTATTGCCTTTGCAACTGGCAAGCACTTACAAAGACCAAGGAATTCTTAAGAACATATAAGAATAAACATGAAAAGATATTGGTGATGACGTCCAATGCTACTGGGAGCCAAGCAATCATCACATGCTCCAGATGGACACGCCTCCAAAGGACTAGTAGGTATTAAAACAAATAAACAGAGAAGTAAAAGAAGGACATTCAAAATACTGAAGTACAGCAATAAAATGTCTAAATGCAGTTGTTGTCAATTCCAGCTCATTACGCTTAAATGGTAAATAGGCATTAGCCGTGGCGAAGGCATCCAGGTGAATGGAGGTAACCAAGCAACTGTTTTCAGGCACTTGAGATTAAGCCAGTGTACTTCCCCTGTGGCGCTAGCATCCATGATGCACAGCTCTGGGAGACAGATGTTTCCTACAGATAATATGAAATCATGTCTTTAAGTACAAAACACTGCACAGTCTCTACAAACAGCCCACATTTCCTTCTATTTTCGTGTGTTTCCAAATGGCACATCTAAGATGTACCTGTGAAGTATTGCAGGGTTTACTCATGCAGTATGTGTTGCATCTGTATTACTGATCACAGTACTTAAATATAAGATTAAAGGTCCCAGTAGGGGATATAATCCCAATGTTATTTTCATATATTTCCTATAGAAACAGAACCCTGAAGGATTCATTTCAAGCCTAAACCCCGGAAGTATTTAAAAATCCGTCTTGACTTTATTGTCTTGGGTCGTGAGGTATTAGGTCAACACTGAGAATACACAGATGTCCACGAAGCAGCTGTCTGAAGTGCCCATGCCATGTGATCTTACAGTTGATATGGCAATAGGCTGCTATCTGGTGCCTGTATTTGGTTCCTATGGAGAGCATGCTGATTTGTATTGGCGGCACACAGGCTCGGCTCAAGATCCTAACGCGGCTGTAACCAGTGAGCGTTATTAAACCGCCGCCTCTGCTCTTTTGAATGAAGATCAATCAGTGGAAATCCCTTCAATCCTATCAGTGGTTGACCAGCAAGGGGAATTACGGGTAATTCACCTTTATTACAGGGTATTTCACAGCTGAGTCAACACTCGGTTCAAAAAGTGTCCAGCAACATCAGCCTCCTCACAGAACCTGGAAACACGTCCTGTGCAAAGAGGTATTGTTGAGAATGTGTGGGATGCGCTTTGGATTGGAGGTTGTGTAGAGCTTGTGTATCTGGCCTCGTATTCTAGAAACACAAACCTCTTATTTCCGTTAAAAATGACTGTTGCTGAATCTGTGGTTCACACTGAAAGTGGATCATGAGCTATATTTGTCCTAAAGCTGCTCACAGCTGTAAAATCTAGTAAAATATTTGCATTAGGAAAGCGTACGTCATTACTGCCTTCAGCTTTAAAACCCAGCTATTTATATATATATCTTCCTTATGTGCATTACTTAAACCAACACACTAACACACTAACAATAAACACATTACTGTTGTTTGTCAAATACTATAACACAGTTGTCAGGCCCTTATCAGAGCATTTCCGAGCCCTGAGAAACCTATTAATCTTTAACTAGGAGGTATAGAGGCAGCAGGTGCTTTTAAGCCTGATCTTTATTGCTGAAAGCAGCAGGATACACTTGCCCCGGTTCTACACTGAGAGCTGGTGCTCTGTTCAGTTTGGTAAACATATATGTATATAGAACCGCTGTGATTCCTCTTTGATGTATATATAGTATGTTAGGTACAGTTTGAAAGAGTCTGTTTGAGGTCATATTACACACCGAGCAATTCAGTCTATTCATAATTTAGCCGGCAAATTCTACGTTTTTTTTTTTTTTACTCTTTTATTTTGAAATTCTTGGTATATCAATTAAGAGCTGTTGGTATTACATTATTAGGTTTAGTTTAGGATGAAAATTTTTTGGAGCATTGCTCCCTAAGTGCCTCCTAAAACCTATTTTTAATGATCAGTCTTTGAAGCAAACAACTTTTTTATAGCTTTTGTTTCATAAAAGGTTCCGAACTTCATCATTCGACTTTAAGAGTCAACCTCAGTTGTTTTCATGATATATTGTTTATTGATTAAAATGATCCATATTCAATCCCCCTACAAGGTTTCTGGTTTCTAGTGATATTTTTAATCACTGAAAAGGTCAGAAAGAAAACAACAGGCTTATAGGAGAAATACGAGAAGGTGGTTGCCTCACGCCAGCTGATGCTGCAGCCATAATAACACAGCAAGATAGTCCGAATCAATATATCAATAGCTTGTCATTTTGTCTGTTTAAAGCATGTTAAAGATGAGGATTAGGTTTTGTTGGCTGTGCATTTGTTTGTTTTCTCCTCACATTGACGAAACTGCATATTGAGGTATTTGGCTGAGCTCTTTTTTAGCCTGCAAAGATTCCACTGGTGACGTTGCAAAGAGACCATATCAACATTGTTTTCCATAATTTAATCATTACAAAATCTTGTTCCACAATACAAAAATGAAAATAAATAATTGAATACATAAATAAAAGATAAGGAAGTGCTTTATAACGCCACGATGCTGGAAATGGGCAAATCACAAACGCCCAGGAGATAGTCTCTTTTCAAGGTCGACATTTTGTTCACCACTTTAAAGCGTAGGGACCGTTGGTGGAGGTCTTCCTCTGAGATACCATCAAAGAAGAAATCCTCATTGAAGATTGGATTACGGCTCTTTCTGATAACTGTACTGCGCTGCTTCTGGATTTTCCCGGGAGCCAGGGAGAGGCTGATGCTGCAGTTGATAATCTTGGGGTCCACAGATGGAGGATAAAGGCCCTCAACGCTGATCAGTCGAAGCCGTAGTCTTTGGTTATCGTGGCAGTACTCTGCTGAGAGTCTCAGACTGCCATCCTTCCCGATGGGGATCATTCTCTCCTTCATTGCCCGCTCTCTGTGCAAAGTTAATTCCATGGGGAAGGTGGAGGGCGGCGCCAGGCTGTAGCTGCTGGGCAGGCCCTCAGCTAACCCCTCTGAGGCCCTCCTAATGACATTGGGACTGTTGTCTGTGGAGCTGCCTTCATCTGTGGACAGGGAATTATTCCTGGACACCATTGCCTTCCTCATGTTTCTTGACAACAGCAGTTCATGGCTCAGTGCTTTGAAGAGGGAAGATTTGGCAGGGCCCCTGGTCAGCAAGGGCGAGCTGAACGGAGAGGATTCAGTAGAGGAAGTTGTATCGCTGTCCAGAGTTCCCTGCCAATTCAGGCTGTAGCCTCTTGGGGAAAGCCTGGAGGTCAAGGTGTTGAGGCTGAAGGAAGATGGGGAGGAAGAGGGGGAGGTGGACGGGGATACTCTGGAGCACATGCTGGATCGACTCCTGGGCAGCAGCAGTGGAGAGGAACCCAGATCCGAGTGGAAGAGCGACTCCTTCCTCCTGGTGTGAGGGCTCTCCAGTAAGGTGCAAAAGCCGTAGCACGTCTGGGCTTTGGCCAGGTGTGGAAGGGACAAGGCAGCTTGGCTCTGGGGGTCTGCGTTAGTTGTCTCCTCATCACTGCAGCCATCGTAGGGGCTCTCATCCACACTCTCGACCTGGATGATATGTGGGTTGAAGGTCTCTTGGAGTGACACCTCCTCACTAGCCCTTACACAGGGAGACACCTTGATAGCGCGAGCAGCTCGGATATGCTCCGTGTTCTTTAACTCCTGCACGGATGGGATAGTCGGTGGGATGCAGAACTCTGGGATGTTGTCAGGTGTGATGACATTAGGACAGAGGGAAATCTTTTTGGGTCTGTCGTATTTTTCTCCGAACATAATGTCACTGATTTTAAAGCTTAATTCGGCTGAAGGGATCGGCAGGTTAGAGCTCTCCATTGACTCACGGATCTTCTCCACCACCCACATAGGTATTCCAGGTATAAAAGTAGGAACTCTATAGAATCAAGAGGATAAAACTGTGAGTATACAAAACAAAATATCCATGAATAACTATTTTATAATATCTAGAATTTGATTTTCTTACCTTATTTTAGGAAGATAGGGATAATCCAGCTTCACTGATGGCTCCAGCTGAAAGGTAAAGGCAACGTCTCTTTTGACAGCAGATGGAGGTTCTCTCTCGTCAGGAGCAGCACATCTGTGGCTGTTTGAGGGACGCAGGCAGTTTAAATCAAGCCAGAAGCCAATGAATCTAACACACGCCTCTGTCCTGCTCTGAATGGGATCCTCCCTCTCTCCTTGGCCACTTGTTCCCATGGAAATATCCAAACCACAACAGAGCCCAGTGCGTCCAGCAGTAGCGGCTGGACTGTTCATCGATATGAATTTATAAATTAGAACGTGAACAGATGTTATGAAGGCAACTGCCTTATAGACACATTGTTCTTCAATGCATTTAAATGTAATGCTGATTGATAAATAAGATCTGATGAGAGCAGCTGAAAAACTCTAAGGGGGTAAAACTTAAGAGCGACAGGTGAATACGTGCTTCAGGTCAAACAATGACATCCTGGCGTTTCACTCACTCTTTGAGCTTCAAAGTGAAATATGATATATTCCCACTCAGCACTTCAGAACTGCAACTGCTAGTCAATGCTTGAGGAATTTAAATAAAAAAGGATGAAATCGTGAAATATGAATGTGCAAAAAGTGCACATGATGGTTGCAATATTGCTTGCCTATTAAGGAGGCACACCACCGGCTGCACAAGAGACACAGGCAGTTGAAATTGGTGGAATTGTTAGAATATGTAGATAAATCATCTGGTCTGATATATGGACCTGAGCTCTGTGGCTTCTCTCTTTAAAGCTGCTCACAATAACTCTTCTGATGTCTAAAGGAATCATGGGATTGAGTGGTGTTCCTGCTGACTGCTATGGTGTGTAACGCCAATACGAACACACCTAAACTAGAAAGCTTCTATTCATCAACAGGGAGTTCCCCCTGACTGAAGAACTATAGAGTGGGTAGGGCAGAACATAATGTTTCCTTATCCGATATGTGATTCATGAAAAGTAAACATCTGCATTAAATAAAGGACAAGGAGAACAATGATTTATTGGTTGTTGCAGTGAACAGTTCTCCGTGTGGGATACGGCTTTACGAGAATATTATGTAAGTGCTACCCTCTTGTGGTGTGACAAGAAGCAGCTGTGTTGCATATATAAATATATGACAGAGGGATGCATGTGTCCAAGTCTGCAATGGAACAGCTCCAGCTGCACACAAGATCCCCCCAAAAGCTTGTAAATAGACTCAAGAGATTAAACTAACAAATGAATTCTTATGTTTGAAATAAATGCTGATGTGACAATGACCATTGATAGTTTGGTCCCCTTGGATTACATAAGCTCTCTATTTAGAATGAAAGCTCAACTCTGCACAGGACAAAGTTCAAGTGGAGTAACTTGGCTACCATCTACCACCGAGCACTAGAGGACAGAATGATGATAGAGCTAATAGTATCCTAGGAAAGTGTCCTGAAGGGGGGGAACTTCTCGGAAATGTTTTCCACAATGTTCAAATCACAGCTGGAATTTAAGAGTACCCCTTTGGCTAATCAAACTGTGAGGATGGAGTGCATCTACATGGGTTGCAATAACTTTATTAGATGCAAGTACATGTTTACAATACATGTAAACAACACCACCGTGTCGACTGTAGAGTCTCTGGATGTGTCTGGGTCTGTGTACTGAGACATGCTTTGTCTCATGTAATATATTGCGGGTATATACAATTCAAATTTCAAGTCCATGTCGTCTGTTTCAGAGGAAGGGAAGGAGCATGCCCATGCAGAATAACACTGTCCATCCAGGGTCCTGACTTCCCCTCCCCAGGTATGGAGCATGTCTTTGCATGGATCCTTACATACCGCCACTAGATGGCAGTATATATTCAGTTTAGAAAAACCAGTGAACCCACTATGCAAAACTGATAAGATGTTAGTCTAACTGGTTTCACATTTTTAAGACTTTACATTCAACCAGACTTAAGTCTTATTAGAGAAATTGATATGTTTTGAGGTAATTATTTAGTTGTCCAAAAAAAAAACGTACATTACAGCCATGTAGCTATTCAATCTTTTACAGAAGGGAGGCTTTTGTTTGATGTACTGTATACCGTTAGTTATATATGTTGTATTTACTATGAATATGTTGTAATCATGTGCAGTAATCTGCAGACCCCCCCCTTGGGTGTAATCCCCCCCCTCTCTCCAAAATGTGACTCCTTGGCTCAGGCCTTGTGAGGATCATCACCATCTTCCATGCTCGGGTGGTGTAAGTGGAGTAAATCACAGCTATAATGTCCTCTGTGTGAGGTTTGACACGCTGTTGAAAGCTGTTTACGTCATCAAATGTCAAAATAAGAAATTCACCTTTTGCATGCATTGCATGCTTTGCATGCCCTCTTTTTTTTTACTCCACCACGGGACCGTTAATCTAAATGAATAGTGTTGAGCCTTTAAATCTGTGATGTGGTGCATGTCAGTGTTTCGGGTGAGTATGACGCCGCTTCCTTCCTATCCGTGGTGGTATCAGCCATCCCTCTCCACCGTGCGATGAACGAGGAGGGGCTTGATGCCGTGGAGCAGGCAGACAGGCAGGCAGGCTGAGCCGAGCTGAGCTGACCCGCCTGCGGTGTGTGTCGCCTCGCCAACATCCACAGTCAGCTCGCATGCATTAAGGACAGACAGACATCAGGTAGGTTCTCATCTTTTTTTTTATTTTTTATATTCGTATTAGATGTTTTTGTGCGTGTGTTTCCGCGCTCCTCGTACCGGGCTCCTAACGGGGCTGGCGGACCGCTCGATGGCTCAGCAGGAGTGCAGGAAACATTTCACACACAGCCGACTGCAGATATTCACATGCTTTTACTGAGATATGGTTCACTTCACCACCTCCTTGCTCTCCTTTGGATTCTATCTATCCGCTTCATCTGCTGTGTTATCACAAACCTGTCAAGTCTATTTTCATCGCCTAATATGTGACTGAGTGCTTTTGACATTGACAGATTAGGTTGAATATTTCATTGACCTACTTGTTTGGTCGCTGCATGATAAGTTCTTAAGCCGAATTTGGTGCTTTGAAGTAGCGTTGATAAGCAACTCTAATGCTGCCCACCTCCAGCATCCTTGCTGCCCTGCGAGGTACAGTAAGTTGGACCCTGAATGTTATCTGGATGGGCTCCACATCAAAGCTGACATTGACGGTGTGAGACTGGTGGGCGTGCCTGGATGCAACCACTGATGGCTGACAGTGGGTTGACCTAAATGATTAGAGGATACTCATGTTTGGTCAAGTTGGGCCGGTAAAGCTTGCAAGCTCGGTAATCATGGTAGTGAAAAAAAAAAGGAATCAGCTGTTTTATGGATCCCGGTTGCATAGTTTTGTCTTTTCCCCTCGCAGCTGCAGAGTTCAAGGGTGCATGCACACTGTGATTGTGAGTGTCTCTCAAGACACCAGCAGAGAGGATGTGCATCCTCCAATTTAAAGACATGTCATCTGAAACACACGGCCGCCCTGCTGCACGATACGGATGCTCATGTGCTCCACTTACAAAGAGACATTTGATGAGCTGTGTATGTTTCACACAGGTAAAGGGAGGTTGTTCAACATGGGGTTAAGGGACCACAACCCAGATACACTGCTGTTTGTGGGGGAAATGTGTTAGGCTAACTTGATATGCCAAACCACAGAGGCTACACATCATCCTATGTCCTCATACTCATTTGGCTGCTATAACCAACTGAAAACCCCCATCCCCGCCCTTTTACAGTATTGCGTAAGTCTGTACTATGAGAGGCCTCTTGGATGTTAAGGGTCAATTCAAGGATACTCATGCCGTGAGGGGGATTTCGAAATGACATATTCTAGCCCGAGTGATGTAACCGGGAAGATCAAGCTGTCTCAGCAAGATGCAGACAGCTGCGATCCTGGATAGCTTCATACAGTAAGACACCTCTGTCGGCGCTAGAGGTTAGACCTCAACTGTGAGTACCCATTCTAAAAATGCACTCCCTGGTGGTACTGTAAGGCGTGAGTGAAAAGCATCATCCGACCGCGCTGTAGGAAACAGTACATGCGCTCCGCAGTAGCATGTTTCAGGCTGAAATGATGCAGCCTTTTACTGTACATGTTTTATGCAGCTAAAAAATAACCCGTCATTTCAAAGGACCTCTGCATGCAAGTCAGATGCTGTATGGCTGCATGCTATTTTAGTATCTTCCTGAGAAGTGCACAGTCCATGCATGCAGAGCTTATACACTACCAGCAAATTGCAAAACCTAAAAAGCAAAGCAACGAAATGTACCTGCAAATTGACTTCAAAGCTAAGATGGCCTCGCTACTGTATATATGAATACAGATTAATACGGATGACAACTTGCCCTTTCTGGCAATTTTCAGATGAATATTTATCTTTAATGTAACTAAGCATTAAATCACATATGTACTAGTGTAAGTAGATTTTTTTTTTAATGGCAGAATGTGCTAATATTCTTGGGATTACATGACGCTGGAAAGGTTTTAACAAATTATAAATACCCTTTTATCATAATGGAACTACGATGGAATCGAGCTGGATTGTTGGATTAATGTTTGGACTATCTATAACAGATTTGTTGTGTATCTGCATACATGTTTTTTCTATCTATGGATGACCACACAATGTTTCCACAACTATTGGTTCATTCCACCTGTTGGTTCAGCATATGAGGCCTTTGATCGCCCATGTTTCACACAGAAGACGACCCCTCCCCAGTCGGAGCATCTACAATGAACCCTGTATACTATCCCAAATCAGAGTAAACAGCTATAATTAGATGACAGCCTCACATGCAGCATGCATCCGCCGGCAGTTAATGATAAGGACTCACTGTTTTATCAAACACTAGATGCTATTCACATGATCCAAGGTTAGAAAAGCAACACTGGCCACAGCGCTCGGAGAAACGAGGGTTGCTTTAAACTTGCACCATTAAAAATAGAGTAGATATGTAGTTATCATCAGCTTTCTCCTCTTGTCCAAGTCGTGAAATGTTAAATACTGCAATTTAAGTTTGCGGTGGTAATTAAAACCAATCACTGTTAAAGCGATGCCTCTTCCCACATGTTGCTAACTACAGAAGAAGCCGGTGCCGCGGTTATTCAGTATTATTGCAATGTTATGAGCGTAAACAAATTCAGTTCTCGTTTTCATTTCACCACCTAATTTGCTGGGCGTCACAGGACTCAAACAGGCTCTGGAAGCCCTGTTATCTCTCATAAAGCACAAAGTCTAGAAACTAGAAACACAATAAATAACAGTGATTACTGTCTAGAAGGCCTCATACTTATTTCCCTTCTCTGCATTAGAAAGTGATTTTCCTCTCAGCTGTCGAGGGGTTGCTCTGTCATCAATAACACATTCCTGTTCGGAGTTTCTCAGGAAGTGTTCAGTCGGAGGGTGGGAAGTCGGGCTTTGGAGAGTCACCGGAGAGTGTGAGTGTTGAACCATATTTAATGCATGAGTATGTAGGAGGTGGAAAGGAAAACACACCCCATGCTGTCGCTGTGACCCAGCTTTTGTGTTCTGTGTTTTACCACTGAAATAGATCTGTCCTGTGTGTTTTCTGGCTGGTGTCACTGTGATCACAGCCTCTTTAGGGCCGCCTGGCTCGCCCCCAGATCTTTTATCTATAGAACAAGAGGCAGATGTATAAGCGGAGCCCATTCTCTCTCTCTCCTCTGCTACTGCAGCCATCTGAATTCATAATTTCCCTGTATATTTCCCAGCAGATGAACCTGGCTGACAGTCAATATGAGAGAACCATGATTAAGATGTGCCTGAGTTATTTCATTAGCAAACATTTCCCAACGTAATTCCACATCTGAGGAGCCTCACTTGTAATCAAAGATTATAGTCGGATCAGATTAAGTAGACTGAAGGGTTGTGATTATAAATTGTTGTACATTAAATACATTTAGTGTGAGTTCATCCACGGGTCACTCAGATGTTGTATCGGCAGTGGGTGGTAGTATTAAAGTATTTAAAACAAATTGATTCCTGTTTTTGGTAGAAAACATAGAAAGCACCATGCATGTGCACCATCACTTCGTTTACTGTTTTAATTTCTAAACCAACATGCCATCTATTCTCAACACATCCCTCAGAAAAGCAGGCAGTCGTTGCTGCTTACGCTACTTAGTGAGTATTTACTGTACTTGCAGTCTAAACTGTCTCGCAAGTGATGCGTAAGCAGACTGCAGAAGTAGGTCAGTAGATGGTGTGGTGCAGGTCAGTGGCAGTTGCACAGCCTGCAGCACTTCTCATCAGCAGGTCAAACGAGATGCCCGTCTGAGCTGGCAGACAACAGGTTTGACTTCCCCGTCATGCACACAGAACACAGAACACAGGTCCAGAAGTGGGTTAGCAGCATCAAAAATAAAAAAGGATGCTGGATCTGAGGGTTCCCCTGAGCACCAGATGTCAGCTAAAGCAAATGGAGGTCTACTTACCTGTTTCTGACTGGCTGCTCTGAGCTGTAAATACTTCTAAACTTTAAGACCAGGGCTGAATCACATTGAGATAATTTATGCAGATGACTCCTCCTAATTTTTGCATTTCTGTTTCACTGAGGAGAATATAAAGATGATGTAAGTTTGCTAATGCAAGCAGCAAGTTTTCTTGCATGTGAAGAATGTGATCTGCAAGCCAGGGTGTAATATTGTTTGACACATTATATCCTCATCAAAGAAATAAATTGCACATCCTTTGATTTGGATATTACACTTGGCCAGATTGCGACTTCAATAATATTTTGATTAATTGTGCAGCCTCAATTAAGATATTTCTCTCCTAGGTTTGTGTGTCTGTGGGGTGGTGGTGGTGGTTTACTGAGCTTGGAACAGTTTGTATCCTTCATTCAGTTCAGGGCGATTTGGGTTAAAGGTTCCTGTTGGGGATTAGACATGGTTCAGGGATAAGGATTGAATTTTATCAATGAATCTCCACCAGGACACAATTACAAATGTGTGCGTCTGTGTGTGTAGGTTGGACTATTTAGATGAAGTCTAATTGAATAGTTGCTTAGCGTCTGATTAAAGCTTCAGTGTTGATAGTACACTCTTTAGCAATTAGCATTAATTACTGGCGTGCAGCAAAAGTGAGCTCAGTTTGTTCGGGAAGGTTTTCTCACTTGTTAGGTAGTGTTGGAATGGAATGATCCGGAACATGACCCACTATTATCCCTGAAGCAAACTGATTATCAGCGGCGAGGATCATGTGACATCTGCTCAGGATCATGTGATAGCCCTCTCTCGGAGGAGAAGGGTTCAAAAGGGTGGCTGAAAGAGACAGAAAGCTCTTTTGTCTCTGACATGTTTGTGCATTTGAGCCCTGGCGGATGTTATGTACAGTATGTTAATCCGTCTATGTCAATATTTCTGATTATGTTCCTACAATGCAAACCGCTGCTACGGGTCTTAATAGTCTTTGTTCAGTTATAATGGCTGCTTGTGCCCAGTGAATACTCACCAGGTTGTAACCTGCCCAGTTTCTTTTTTACACTGGTGCTCGTGCTCGGAGCATCTACTGCAAGACACCAGCTGTTTGCTGACGAAGGATTTGCATTTCTGAATTATGATCCATAAGAAGTGTAATTCCTATTCTACATACAACGTGCGGTACATGTTAAGATGCTCCTCATGGAGCACGTTTTATGGGCCAAGTGTCAGAGAGAAAAAAGAAAAGCACATTAGGGATGTTCTCACAAAGGGTCTGATGTTTTTTCCCCTTTCATCAGCATCCTGAGTGCTTCACTGGCAGGGGGGGTCTCCCTGGGGCGACACAGGAGTCAGAGGTCAATGACAGTGGGGCAGAAATCTCAATGATCGAGACACATGTGATCGATGTGCGTCAATAATACGCCACAGCCAAATACAGCTGACTGGTCGGAGTCGTAATTGTATTTCGCCTCGGATACGAAGGCTTAACCGCGAGACAAAAAGAGTCCGAGAGCAGATTTTGAAGGAACCCCTATAAATTGCACATGGAGTTGAGGTTGAGAGGTTAACACATGTTTTTGGACAGAGGGGAGCCAAAAGGCTCTGGGGCAGAGCAGAGATGGAATAAAAGAGAAATAAAGTCAACATAATGATATTGCAAATCTATCAACAAGGAAGTAGTTTCACATCAAGGTTAATTGATGTGACCGCCCGAGGGAGGGGACTTTCCTTCCGGAAAATCACTGCCGTCCTGTTGCAATCCTCTGCAGGCTGTGAGGGCTGCTGACCAAACCAGAATACACTGCATGTGGCGTCAGCACCTTGAATCTCAGAGAACTCCTCTGACACACTCGTCAGAATGATTTCCTACCGGCCTGGGGGAGTGCGTTCAGCAGCTGAAGGCTGTAATATGTAAGTGATTGTGTGTCTTTAGCCTTGCATAGCCGGCTCATCAACTAAGCATTGACCTTGTGTTAAGGGCAAAGGAACTATCTGGTTACCTTCAGTGGATGGCGATATCTAGAATTACAGCGTTACTCTGTTTTTTGGAGACGGAAAGATGAAGTTTCCTTACAGAAATCACATCTCGGTTGTGAGAGATGCACCTGGGAGCTCGTACGTCCCATGTTAATCTTATTAGGCCGAAGCTTTGGCCTGGCTTCAACCAGAGAAATCCCTATTAAATTTGTGCGGGTGATCTTCAACTGAGTAATTGAGTTTGTCCAGCGTCGCTGTCCCTTTAAAGAATAATGCAGTTATACAGGTTTTGCTTGTTAATTACAGAGCATCTTCCTTTAAGCTGTAACTGTACATATTTTCATATATGCAGCTGATTCAATGAGTACTTCTATGAGTTGTAGAGATGAGTATCATCACCCAGCTGTACCATTGTGTACCTTCAACTAAACAGAGCTGCAGAGAAGATGTAGCCTGTACCACAGTCAGACATTTTACCTCACCTCCTCCACATGTAGATGAAATATATTTAATATCTGTTAATGTTACAACTGTTACCGTCGCCCCCCCTCGTAACTGTGCTGACCTGTCCTCAGTTGTAATGCCGATCCCCCCTCGATGGAGTGCAACATAAATCCTGAATGGTCACTGAGGGAATAAGGTCAACTGGCTTGATGTCACAAAATCATTAGCAAAGGCGAAGATTTGACTGTGAGTCAGGCGTCGCTTGACTGAAGCCTGATCTCTCATACTGTAACGTTTGTGGAGGAACATTCATCGTCTGTCATATCAGAACTGATGACCGGTGTTCAATTTCCTGTATCCGTATCAACCGCTGCTAAAGCCGAGGGAAGGAATCAGCATCCTCTTTGAAGCAGATTCTATATAACCTCTTGTCTCCCTGCGTGTGTTATCGTTCCATCCACCCGGGCTTGTTACCGTCTCTGCACGACACATAACAAACGCATTATCTTAACATGCTGAAAAAGGGGCATCTCAGGATTGCTCTTTGTATGCTTTGGTGTATAATTACAGTGAAGAGACTTGGCATTCACGGCGTAGCATTAAACAAAAGGTTAGCATGCATTCATCTGCTGTAAAGCAGGGCACAGCCGTTATCATCACACCACCTGACCTCTACAGGGGGAGAGAAGAAAGACATCCCGCGTCTACAGCTGCTGGGAAAGTCAACCAGAATAGCCTATCGTATCATGTTTACATTACGCATTGATTGTGTCCCCGTCATTGTGCCCTCTTATGTCTTCCCTTTGGGGAAAACTTGGGAAAAAAATGCTCCTCGCTCATGTAATAGCGATGAATATTTCGGTGCCTTTGGCTATGTGTAATAAGAGTTTAATGCTTGGATGACAACAAAAAAAAACACCCCAATGATATACATAATTGTGTAAAATGTAGGCTTTAGCTAATATACTCACGCACAGTCAGAGTAATGTCAGAGCATGTGGAGTTATAAAGCAGCTGGTGAAGGTATCAATCAATTTTTAACAAAAAACACATTCATTTGAATTTGTCCTTAAGTCACCTTCGTCTTCTTGCGTTTGTGAAGCTGATGCAGGGCCGCCTCGGTTTTGCTTAGAACAAATAAATACTGAATATCTCCCCTTTCATCCTGGTGGCGGCGGATGAAAAGGGATTCTTGACCCCCTGTGTAACGTGGGAATCTCAGAGCACCTCGAAGCTCATCGTCGCATTATTCACGGGAGGAGCTGAAAACGTCCAGTTTTTGATCCCACTGGCAGAAGTGCGGCTCGCACGCCGCCACGTGAGACACTGGAGCGTTTGTCACATTTTCTTCGTCGACGCAGTCGGTATAGGTGAAGAGGAGGACGGCACTGATTTGGATTAATGAAGGATGAATGAACTGTGCAGTCACATAGAACGTAATTCCGTGGCATTTGAGGATGACTTGCGGGCTTAGCAGACATGGATCAGAGCGTTTCATCTCTTTTTCTGTCACACGAACAAACACGCAGGACACACACTGTCTTGCTGTATCATCTAAAAATTCTGTGAATACAATATGAGGAATATGTCAAGGCACGTTTTTTAAACGCTGCAGCTTCTTACTATTAAAACAGTTCTGCTGCTTGCTCTGTGTAAAAGTCTTACAATGATCATGTATTCGCCTTATGAAGAGCCATTTAATCTAACGTTGAGGTTACAGACATACATCTTCTATTCCCCTAGCAGAAGATTTTAAGTATATTTCTTGATATAGTGGCCATCTGCTCGTTGCACTTTATGACAGCTGCTTCTCTCTCCATCGAGTCTTTAGTTTCCTCACACAGGAGATTGATGAACCAGCCAATGCAATGCAGCAACTGGATAATGGCTGTCCACCTGCAGTGGGCATGATACCCCCCCTAGAGACTACATCCTCTCCTGCCAGTCTGACCAGTCCAGCGTCAGGTAACACCGACAGGTGTGAGTCAGCCCGGGGTCAAGGGTCATTTGAGTATTAATGACTTTGAAGCCGGTATGAAGAGGCTGATGTGCAGCTCGGTGCCTCCGTGGATACTTCATTCCCTCTGTATTGTCTCTGGTGCGTCTCCTTCATTAAGCTCATCACTCCATGCTTTCCGCCCTTTTCATAAGCCGAAATCAAATGTAGCTCTGCCACATGTGGGATTACAGATGCTGTTATTTGATGACTGTCAGGATCGCCGGCATTTATTTGTGATCTACAGGTCTATGGTAAGAGCCCATAGTGGGAAACGTGCTCTGTCTTTATAGTTTGATTTGATTTCTCTGTGCCTGGAAAAAGGCTGGTTATAGATTACAGAAATCGAGGTGCGGTGAAGCTACAGTACAGCTGGGCGGTAAAGCAATAGCGATATGTACTGGTGATTATTGGCCAAAATATCGTTACACTTAAATATCGCAATATTGCATTTTGCAATACTGTATCGCTTCTCAAAAACACTATATCCATTTTAATGATTGATTCCACTGCAGAGGACAATCTCGTTACCGCAAAGGCATAACGGCCTCTAGCGCACTGCTAGCTAGCATTAGCAAACCTAGCTTAACGCTGGTGGCTGAATCCAACAGAATAAGACCAGTTCCCGCTACATACTGAGCTAAATTTGGGGTAAAAAAGGGAGTGAGGAGTTTGACAAGAGTCATACCGTCAGTCGATACTTCATTTCACTTGCAAAGATATGCGCTTTTCATTGTTATTAGGGAAGGACAGCTTCTGTATTATAGAGAATACAATGGAGCCTTGTTACACATCATTGACATTGTTGTGCTCAAGTTGTACAATGAGGTAAAAGAGAAATCTCTTTAGTCAACTGTGAGTCGCTTTGTCATGAGATGCTTGGAGAACGAGCGGATCCGGGCATTTGAAGTTAGCCGTGAGCTGTTCTGGAATTGCTCACGACCTTAGCATGAGTTGAAAACTGAAGAGTGAAACTCTACACTATATTGTTACAAGCTTTGGGTAGTGACTGAAACAATAAGATTTCTTTAGCCAAAATAAGTTTCCCCCATTGGTTGGCTGGTCTTGGCCCTTGCTAACTTGTACTGCACACAACTGGTTTGACCTATTGTTCCATTTTTTGATGCTGACGCCAGGCAAGGAGCCTCGCAGAGATATAGTAAGATAACTCCATGAATATGGGCTCACTACTGCTGGGGTAGAACTGCGGCTCCTTCGCACTACAGTGACTCATCGTTGCCTCTTGAGGTACAAAGCGGTACTAGAAGACATGACGTAGCGGGCTAACACCCTTACAAATTATCCCTTTAAAAATAGGTAATTATCAATTATGAATATTTACTTGATAGCATTTTTTTGCATAGCCCAATGTGAAGTTTTATAAATTCCCCGCAGGGAGAAGGGACGGACAAAGACACAGTGCTATGAAAGGGCTATCTGTATGCAACTTCTGCGGGAGACAGCATCCTTGACACATGGCACACGCTCACAGGCATTGCTTAGAATGTGGCTGGCTTGTGATGTAAGGCGGCTTGCTCTTCTCTCTGTTAGCTTCAGCCCCGTAGGCCTTCCTCATTCAGCAACTCTTTGTGCAGATAAGGTTTTTCAAGATTGCTACGAGTATTTTAGGAGGGAACTGCTCGGCGTTGCGGGTGCAGATATTTCTGGCTGCATCGTTCCCAACAGTCTTCTCATGAGTGAGACAATCTTTAAATCAAACCAACAGTATATTCCCTGCACATCCAGGCCTGCACATTCTGGATGTCTCAATGCGAGGGATCTGTCTACTCCCCCTTGGTGCAGAACTGAAGGACTAATTGAATTACACATAGTTTCTGAGTCCCAAGGGAGTGCACGACTAATCATTTGGAATCTCTGTTTTTCAGAAACGAGAAGGGACAGGTATAACAATGCTTGTCCTGTGAGCAACCAGCTGTAAAGCCTCTGTCGTTTGCTTTTCCACAACGTTTCCATTGCCGTCGAACGGATGGCATTCTAGAGGGTTCTTAACCTATTAACCTTTAAAGGATGAGCCACAGCTGGTGCCCACATGTGCTCCACAAACTTAACGTTGCTTCCTAATGAAGGAGGCGTTCATTCTAAGGAGTTAGCCACTCACATTTCACCAGAGCCTCACTCTACACATGCCCGACTAGATTTGATGAAGTCAGATTCAAACTAACTTGAGCTTAGATTTAATCATCTATTAGAATAATGTCATGTCTTATAACTGCAGGAAAACCACAAACAAACTACCACATCCGGTGAGCAGTGGAAATGAAAGCGCTCTAATCATTATTGATTCACGTGTAATTTATGTGTTGTGATCATCAGTCAGTCGAGGCCCCTTTTTCATCTACATTGCATGCGATTTTTAAATGCTTCACTTTTCACAAGATTTGGTTCATTGGGACAGAGGTGGACCCTATTAGTGTTTCACTCTGACTACACTAATTGTACTTTTAAATGCCAAACTACTGCTGCAAGTAAAGTACGTGTTATATTAGAGTAAATTGTTCCTTGTTCTTTGCCCTCCGTCATACACTGGTAAAGCTGTTATGACTCCCTCCGCCAGTCTTAGGTCCTCCGTCGGCGCCCTTTCATAAATCAGGTTTACTGCTACATCTGTAGTGCCCATGCTAATGAAGTAGCACCCGGTGAAGAGACACTGCATTGATTTCATTTTCTGCCTCTCCGGCCGCTCCCCGGGTGGGTGGATGTAGATTACGTGACAATGCAATATACTGTAAATGGAGAGATTAAAGAGTCTGCATCCAACCAGGGTGTCACAGCTGTGTGCTCGGCCTCACAATTAGACGAGAGAGTTTAAGACAGTGTGGTGCTCCCGTTGGCTTCCTCTCTCTTCTTACAAATCTTTGAAGCGTAACTTTTCGTCTTGTTAACCCGAAGCTGGATGTGGAGGTTGGCAGCTTCTTTCTCTCCCACATACAGTATCTCTGCCAATGAGTCGGATGATGCTACCCCCTGTCAGAGATCTGCAGGATGAAATGGACGGGTTGTCCAGTTATTATAGAACAGAGGAGGACACAATCCAGTGCCTCCCTGCATGCTCGCCTGCCTGACTTCATACCCATGTGCTCATCAAGGGCCTGCAGTTTTTGTGCCTGTCATTCCAATTAGTGATCGGATAACAAACAACACATAACAAGGACGGACAGAAAGTATACCACTGTACGCTGTGTGAGCTGAAACCATTGTTATCAACCAATGAAGAGACATTTAAGAATATCTACATGTTCTCTGCACTGCAGAATAAATCAATAAGAAGTCAGCTCAGCTGCACAGAGACTGTGTATTTAATGAGGGCAGTGTGTTACAATCAAACAAGGAACCGGTGTTCTTTTATTCCGAGTTATATCTCCGTGCGTATGCTTTATCATTTCAAGATACCTCAGGAAGGCACGCATGGAACTAATGCTCAAGTACACTATGATATCAGTGCATTGCATTGTTTGCCATAGTGTTCGTAAGTTATCAGTCACGTTGCTGTGGACCAGAAGGCCTTCATATAATGTCACATGCCTCGTTCTACGTTTGAATGCAACTGTGTCCTCCTTCTAGCAAACTGGAACGTTTTTTTTTCTTAGCATGCATGTTGTGACTGACTGGTAATAGAACAAGTGAAAACATTATTGCTTTTTCTCAAAGACGTCTTCACTAGCTGTGTTTTTTGTTGCAACTACCTAAGACAGAATGCAAGTTGAAGACACTTTAGGTTTGTCCAGTGGTTTTATACAGTCTATGGCATGCAGACTCTTTGACTATATATATAAGGTTTTATGGATTTACATATTTATACATATACAGTGTTTATAGGAGGTACAATACAGATTGAATACGCCTGGTAGGGTGTATATCTCTGAATAAAGTTCTCTATCCTGGCTACCGTACGGGCAGCAACTAGCGTCTGTGGAAATAAATCCTACGGAAGCAATATTATTTCTGTCTGGCAGAATTTCATTGGAATATTGACAGCTTTTTCTGAGAGCTACCCATTAACCTGAGGTAGCAACCGCATCTTCAAAAAAAATTGAAAATATCTACTCTCATCTATTATCCTAACAATTTCATCGGTCAACGAGCCATCGCGTCACGCTGGGTTTGAGCTCGATGTTGAGCCTTGAATTTAGCCGAGAGTCAGTGAGTGCTTTGTGTTTGTCTGTAGTCGCTTTAGATGTTGTGCATCCACTAGTCACTAAGCTCATTATGGTAATCAGGTTAAAGGGAGTGGAACTGAGGACGATTTGGCCTGCGGCATGCTTCCTCTGGACTTCCCCAGTGAGACGCAGAACCTTTCACACAGGCTCCGGCTGAGCTGCCGCGACCCGGCTCTGCAGACGCCTGTTCGTGACGGTGGGCTCCCGTTGCTTCTGTTTGTATGAAACCCGAACGGGGGGGACGATTTCAACTGCACCCATGCTGTCATAATGACCAGCTTGTGATTGTAAAGCTCTTCTGATATTCAGCTATTGTTTTCTCAGTTTCTGATCCACTGATTGAATCAATTCACTCATTTAGTAAAAGAAGATGTGTTCGAATAGATGAAGAATACAAAATGAGACGCGGATGAAGCAGAGATAACGCGTGGAGTCTTGTCATCACAAGGTGAAACAATATGAAATTGCGACTGCATTTTCAGATACAGCGTGACCCTGGAACGGAGACATTTATTTACTTCTTTTGCTTTCATTTCTATGAATTTCGTACTTTAATCGAGTCCCAGAAGCTGTGATTCAGCTTTAATAACAGCGCTGTCTTGCACATCGCCCCTCCTGTTCCTGCCTCAGCTCTGTTTAGTCTGTTCGTAGTCTTAAAATTCCGTATATCCACTGAAATCCTTAAAAAACACACAAGTCTTCTTATCGACCCAATGAGTAACGATCAAACTAAATTAACTGTTCGCTGGAAGAGAGGCGGAGACACTCCCGTTGATCTGCGGTAGCGACAGCTCGTCTCCTTAAACACTGTGTGTCTACCACTTGAGTCAACTTCCACTGACCATCTTACAAACCACTAATGGACGTCAAAGCCTTTTGACATTCTTGGGTTTCCTCTGCTAACTCCACTGCAAAGAGAAGACCCCACTTTTTTTCTTTGCATCTGACAGAAACCATTTGACCTGGGAATTGCCCGAAAAAAAAAAAAAAACAGGGTTGCCATGGCAACCCGCAGATGTGGAGCATGAAATAGTGAGCATGTGAGTTCTTAACTGAGCGCGGAAAGCATCCCTCGCATGCTCCACTCTGTATGGTAGAGATCCTCTGTCTCAGTTTAGGTCCTGCTGCAACGTGTGGTCAGAAGTGTGTCATCGTTTCCTCTCTGTGTTCATGGCTGCTATCAGCTGACCCCGTGGGTATCCCTAGTGAAGTGGGTGGTTGCAGATCCCAGTAGGAGCATGCTATTCTTGTAATTAGGCCTGTGCAATATGACCATATACAGTATATATGGTGTGACGGCATCATGCAGGAGCTTTGCATGAAGGCAACCCAAACACAGAGAGAAAGTGACACAGAGCAGGTTCACTTCCACCAGGAGCCAAGACAATATGAGGAGCTTGTCCTCTGATGGTCCAGACCTTAGAACAGACTCCCTCAACAGACTCAACACCACTAAACCTGCTTCACCATCAGTGAATCTACATAACAATGTGCTGTATGGTGATTTGACATTGCCAATATTGGAACACAAGAGCCCTCTGTGTAATACTATAACAGCTTGATTATATATTTTTATGAATTTATTCTGCATCAAAGTATTATATTTGAAATTGAATCAGAGGTTATTCTCTCTCTTGCTCTCAAGGATCTCCAGTTATGCTGTATTGCTTCGCTCAGTCCCGTCTCTTCTTCTTATTGTCCTAGAAAACCTTCTTCTTGTCCAGAAAAGATTGTCGCCACTAACCAATTTCTGGGGTTTTCTATGTTCTCGCCAAGGTTATACTCCCTTTCTCAAATAAGACTATTTCTTTTCTATAGCGTCTCTCCTCGTCCAGCCATTACAGGAGAAGAAAATCTTATAAAAACACGTCTTTGAGATGGTCCCTCCGAAAATAATATTTTCGTCCTCGCACGGAAACGGCTGGAATAACTTTTCTGCGGGGTGAAGTATTTGTCCGAGAGAAAGCGGTTGTATACGCCTTCTGCAGCCAATGTAAACGTTTGATTCTCTTGTGCTTTTTAGTCCTCGCTGAGAGGAAAACAAAGCTGCGAGGAGTCCCACAATGAGACAGTGTTTTGGAATGTACTCCCAAGTCCACTGAATGATAGTCTCCTCTGTTTGCCTTAGCCTTGCACCGTTTCCTCTTAACATGTCATCGCTCACTGGATGTTGACCAATCACTCATTCGGTGTGGCAACACACTTGAGCTGTTTGGCCAATTGAGGAAGACGGCGCTGCTTCGCTCTGTTTGAGCACACATACGTCTTCCTCACCGCAGTGTGGAGATCAACGCAGCGGTTAAATGATATATCTCTCCTTCTCGCTGTGTGTGCACCTCCCCACCCCAATTGTTATATTGTGTTTCTCTGTAGACCCTTCAACCAGACTGTCAAACTGAAGTGACGCTCTCACACTGAGGTATTTTCATTTTTCAGACACGCTCTATCAAAGTGAATCAAAATCAGCCCCCTCAAACTCTTTTTTCGCTGCTGAACATTTCCATGTTCTTGTGACAGGACGGCTGAGAGGCCTTCGGGAGGAATCCGAGGATTGTACACCAATAAAAAAAGGAGCACATAACACTGTCAAAGCTATCTTTGACTGCGTTGCGCTTGACACATAAAAGCGTGACCTTAGCTGGAATCTGTAAGTCACTGCCGTGTGTGTGTCCGACGTGCACATGACCCGGGACGCAGTCGCAAGCGTGGACCCGAGCGCTGCTGCTGCTGCTGCTGCTGTCCGGCCTTATATGTCCAGGAAAAGGTGGGCAGAGCAGCCGCCATGGCAACGACAGGCAGAGTCGCTGATCTGGAAACAATGGGCCAAAAACATAGCCTCTCTCTGAACCTCCTCTCATACAACAATGTGATTTCACTCACCATCAACAGGGATTAAAGGAGATTATTTAATTACTAATTGGTGTTAATTACACAGGATATTTCGCAGGAGACGCTAATGCGATTTAAACTTAAACTGATGGATCTTCTCGTGTAGTTCTAAGCACAATGTTTGCTTTACTTAAAGGGCCAGAACAATGAGTCTCTCTCTCTCATTGTGCTTCAGGTTTCTTCCTCTCCAGGCATGTCAGAGGATATAAAATGCCCTTAGAGTCCCTCAGTGTATCACACTTTGGAATGAAGTCCGTTTATGTTCCATTCCATTGCTCTTGATACTGAAATCAGCATGCAAGCGGTAGCAAGCTGCCAGCCACTGAAGTATGAGAGAGAGGCTCAGTGCTGGGGAGGCGGCACAGCCGGGGAGATCGGAGTCACCTGTTTTACAGGACATGACACTTCAGGCAGAATGTAGTGTTTGAGGGAAGCCGGGGGTGTGAGAGAGTTGTCTGATACTGATGTTCACAACCGCTGCAGGAGGATCCATCCTGAGGTCAGCAGAGTCTGATTAGTTTGAGCTCGCCGTCTGTTGTGCATGTGTGTGTTCTTATCATAGACCGCACATGTCATGCCCCCCCACATTCCCCTCATCCTTCTTCCCTTTGTGTTTGCTGCCCGACGGCAGGCATTAACTCACATGATACAGCTATTAAAAGACCGGACTGTTTTATGGATGCACCGGTACTAGTTTGACTTTGTTGTATGGTGTTATAGTATGATGCACAAACAATGTTGGCATCGTATCTTGCTTATCTTGCACGGGGTCGCAGGGAGCCGGAGCCGATCCAAGGTGATATTGGGCGATAGGCCGGGTGCACCCTGGAGAGGTGACAATCAGAGGGCTAAATATAGAGGCTGACATTCACGTTCACCCCTACCCTTACTGGCAATTGATAGTGCTATACCATTGACACGTTTAGCCATGCTGAGTCAAACCGTGGCGTGATTTGCATTCCATCGATGTGACGTTCTATTACAAGCCTAACCGTGCTGATTCTCCGAGTTGCTCCCCGATGTGGAGCGTATCCACAGTCTGATGCACCTCAAAGCTTGATGAGGTAGCATCCCGCTGACTGCAGCCAACCTGTGATGACCCTCTCGTCTCACACAAGCCGGTTGCAAGACTCAACTCACATCTCTGCAGACCAGAGACGTTTGCGGCAACGTTTAGTTTCACTCCTCACGTCGCTGTTTGTACTTTCGTGTTTCTTCTCGGCATCCTGATCTGGCTGCTTCATGATAATAGATTGTTCAAATAACAAAGTAAGGCGTGCATTTTTTATTGTGAGGAATTAATAGGAAAATAAAAAGGTTTATCAACCATTTGCACAGCTGCTCCTTTGACCACTAGTCACGGCCACGCATCGGCTCGCCGCTTTACCGACTCAACACAAGCGCGTCATTCGTTTTTTAAAGACCTTCGAGCGGTTAACCCTGTTGTAATGGAAATGCAAATTCCTGCCATGCTAGGTCTGATGTGTCGGGTCAAACAGAGTTAAGCCGTGTCAGCATGTGTACTGAAGAGGGCCTGAGAGTCTCAGATTAACCTATTAACACGTGCTTTTGGCTGGTGTGAGATAACCGCCAAAGGTATGGAGGAGCATGTAAACCCAGAACCAGAACTCAACTTACATAACCGTACGCTCTAATTACTGTCAAATCCGTGGAGTCTTCACTTGATAGTCACTAACATCTCAACACATAAGCATTCCAATCATGGATGCATGGAACATTTCTAATGCAGATGTTGTTATGCAAAATCGTAAAGAAATCTGATCATTAAATTACATTATAGCAGCCGTGTTATGCCATATACGGTCTGTATTTATGACTGTGTGATCATTCTTGACATTTGTTGCAAGATATGGAATTACCATACTTCGTCATATCTCCTCTGATTTGTGAGTTGCAGCCTTCACCGGTGAAGAAGCTGCACCCCTCACTGATTGCACAGAGGTTTGCGTCTCAGCTGACAGGCGAGCTCCGCTTCCAGATGAATTTTCAGCAATGCATCTGCTTATAGGTGCAAAAAATAGGTCATATATGGAGGTTTGGCAAGTCAGGCATCCCTTTCATGTTTGGATGTTCCACGAAAACGTTGAAATGAAGCCGCCGTTGACTCCCACATTCTGACTGTTACCTTGACGTCGTGGCTGTCAAACCCACTGCGGTTTCAGCACCGACCTGCTCCCCTCCTGTCAGTCACATGTGCATGACTCTGGAGTCTCTCCCTTCATGCTGTCAGTGATGGTGTGCTGACATTAGTCACATGCACTGTGTGCGGCTTGTGTCACCGCATAGAAATAAATATATTTGACAGAGCTGGAGGGATCACCTGCTGTAGATAAACAAATGCAGTATAATACAACAGACCTGCAATAAATCCTCCCTGCATGATATTTCTAATATGTGCACCGGACGCAACACACTTGAGAGAATTATGGGTAAATAATGATAATAGAATCATCAGTGGTTATCCATCAGAAAACAGCAGGACGATGTGAAGTCAGTGCGACGGCTGACTAGCTGAATGTCCAGAAGGAAGAGCTGCTGGGTGGAGCTCCCATCCTCTCGTAGCTGCCCTCTATCTCCATCCATTAGGAAGCTCATTCATCAAGCTCTCTAAATTAGAGGAGCGGTACATGTTGAATCATTCTGTGTGTTGTGCAATAAGGCGGATTGACTCCAAGACAGCTGTTCCACCTAAACCAATAATGTCTCAATAGTAACATGTTTGTTCTAATCGGACATCCGTCTTTCTTTAAGAATTAAGATAAAGATAATGGGATTACTACAATTCATTTCGCTAGGTATTACTGAATGCCACAGTCTGCTAAGATTAGACATCACATGTGCTGCTGTGGATCCTTTTCAAATGGTGCTACTGGGTGATGCTCTACTTTCCTGGGTATTTTTAGTGTTAGAAGAACTGCACCCTCCTTCTGCGCTACAAGGGCACGATTCATAATTTCCGTGAGTATCTCTAACCATTAACTTGCAGCGCGGCAGAGTGTGCAGCGGAGGAGCGAGGCCTGCAGTCCAAAGACGGGGTCGTAGCAGAAGAGTTCATTTACCTGTCTTGATTAAGAAATAGATCATTGTTACTCTGAGTCCCGTGAGTTTAATTTAGAGTCTGCATGTTTTATCTGCAGCAACCTGCGCTGCTTTAACAACACTCTATTAAGTCAAATCAGACCATGTAAGCTCTCTATGATACGACAGCTTGTCCATTATAATCCTGGTGATCTTCGTACATCCGGGGTCGCCGCTACTTCCTGATGCCTTCCAACAAAATTGCCTTTCTTTGCAGTTTGAAACACAAAAAGGGGAACTGATAAGGAGGTGAACGCCTTTGAATTGTCATCAGGCAGACTCCAGATTCAGAGATAGTCCCTGCAAGGACAAGCTTGATTGATTAAACCCACTTATATCATTTCCACAAGAAAGCGGTCGGTGTTGCATGTCACAGACAACGTTACAATTCTGATATACACAACTCACAAAGAAGATTGTGATTATCGTCAGTACACACCGTCTGAAGGCTCCGAACCTGCACCATCCATCATCCCCTCCGCCGCTCGATCTTTCACTTTTTGCGCCGGCGTGCCGTAATCATATTCTCTTGATGTTATTAATGTGTTGAAGGCAAAGCTGACAGATTGATGTCTCAATGGCCCCGTGTGTGCTACTTACAAAGATTACGCTCTGAGCTATTAAGTAGATGTATAATGATTTGCTATATATTTGCTGTAACCCAAGATGTATTTATGATAGCTGATTAAAATCCGCCTCTTGCATACAATTACGGCTCCTCCAGATGAGAATACGAAGCACTCATAGCGTTGTTGGAGCAGCATTCAACACGTCTGACCTTGACATGTGTCATTATGGCAGATATGAATTCTGCTCCAGGGCAATACTGGAAGTGAAAACAATAGATATTTACTTGTTGTGACCCATCGTTAGACCGTCCATGTTCCAGTAAACCTGTGTTGGTCTCAAGAGAATCGAGCGAACACGGAGCTGACCTTGCTATCAATGAGACGGGGATAAGGAGGCTGGTGTTTTGCTCAGAGTGTCAGTGTGGGATGTAAGAAGGAGAGAAAAGGAGGTGAGGAGCAGTTTAGCCTATTAACATATCATCAATGCACACATGCTTTAATCCTGCTGTTCTCAACAGTCCTGAGAAACGCTGACATCGGAATTAATTTCAGGCCCACTCGGTTCCGTTGACATACTGCATGTTTGAGAGGAAGCGGCGATGATTTTCAACCTGCTTCCCAGCGTTTCATTCTGGGTATTTTGTGTTGAACGTCCCTCCTTGTTGCCTGCATGAGCTGCCACTGAACTACACATCGTACCATCCCAATCATTCTGTGTATTTCTACTAGTGGTGTAATACTCCATTGATCTGCATCGATGCATCAACCAAACCAAATGGCAACGAATCCGATGCATCGAGATAACAAGAGCGTTTCCTAGGCAACCAGAGTCTGGACGGTCAGTGACAAAGTGATGGGCAACACGCACATAGCTTTACGTGTATGCGAGTTCACACTGAAGTTAAAGCTGACTATTAGTTTACTTACTTGCAAACTTGGCAGCAGGAGCAGACAGATACCAGGTCAACGATGACATCATCATCCATCAAATCCATTCTGAAAGATGTCCACTGGTAATAATGTAGAATCCAAACCAGTTATTTGCATATCTGAGTGTGTGAAAAAGAACAAGAGATGTTTATGTTTCTCTCTGGTTGACGGTGAAGATCCTTTTAGCAACGTGCAGAGGGAGACAGCAGAATTGTTTACATTATGTTGCAATAGAACGGGAATGTTTTGTCATCTAACTTGTGGGTAATTAATTCAAAGTGCTCTTTGAACATGTCTTGCGCTTGACAAAGCCTGAATCGGTACCACAAGACAACAGTCCCCCGACGGTCTTGTGCAGGGGACAGTGATGTGCAGTCTGGGTGAGACGATTAGTACAGTAATTGTTACATGATCGCTTCAAGATGAAGAAGCAGTTTTAAAGCACTCAGAGCGTTTCTGCTCTCCATTGGAAATAATGACCGTGTCTCTGGGTAACCAAACTGGAAGGCAAACTCATCCAAGGCTTTTTCTGCTGTACTCTGCACGTCCTGCACAGACCTTCAGTTTGTTGTTCGTGGAATAAAATCAACATTGTAATCCCCCCCCCCCCACACACACACACACACACACACACACTGTTGCACGGGGTCCTTGAAGGAATGTTCTTCATTCTCATCCACACCCTGCTACGCTCTGTAAGGTCATTCCATCTCAAACGTGTTGTTCTGTCAGAAGCGTTTGAAAACTGGTCGGAACAAACTGATTGGCACGGAATCAACTCATTTTTAAAGTTCCTGCCTAACCACCTCTGTTGTTGTCTGACAGACGGGCGCAGTAATCCCAGCAGTTGTTGCTCCCAGACTCGGCACTGCTGCCGGTTTTACAGTCAGTCATCAGAGCTGTCTGCTCTTCTTACGGCTCCTGGCATCCCTCGTCTGTATTGCACTGTTTAGATTCCTCTGCAATCTGCTCTTCGGACACTTTAACGTCTTATTATTTAGGATTATTAAAAACACGGTGCAGCGATGGACAGATAACGATCACCGGAGTTATCGCTTCGGAATTACATCTCAGGTCGGTCTCGTGATCTAGAAGGGGTCATAAAAACAATAGTATTCAACAAAGAGCCCCATAAGTTGTTTCCTCAATGTTCCTTCCTCAGACACTGATCATCATCCATGCTTGAAAGTAGAACTAATGAGGAGCTGGCTGCGTTGGAGTGTTTGCACGAGGATCCTGGTGAAAAAAAAAAAAAAGTGTTCTCACTACTGTAAGCTCAGGGATTATAATTATCCTCCTGGGTTTCATCATGTGGTTTCTGCAGTACTTAGTCACCGAAGTGACTGATGCTACTCACAACACATCCTACAGCGACTGTCAACTGGGTTTCCAATAACATCCTGGAGAAAACTCTACAGAAAGGCAAAAACATTTTGTGCTTCGCTGTGTCAAGCATATATTTTGTGTTAGTGTGTGTGAGTGTGTGTGTGTGTGTGGTGGGAGTTTACATTGTGAACCTGCACACACACACACACACACACCCGTGCAGCCTGCCGTGTTGTCATTCTGAGATGTCAAGCTGCTTGTCTGGAGGAAAAGTATCTGCGGAAGAGCTGGATGACAAAAACTCGGTGGGGCTTCTTCACCAGCTTCTATTGAGGGGAGCCCATGTGGCGACATTACCCCTTCTTCTTTGTGGTTGTCTCTCCCACTTTGTGTGAAGGAACAACTCAGGAGAGGAAGAGGGGGCTCTCGGAGAGGAACCCGTGGCCATGACAGAGCCGCAGTCGCAGGCGGGCTCATTCACAGCTCCGTCATTATAGAAAATGTACCTCTCAGAGTTTCTCTGCTCGGCCTCACGTGGGCTTTTCAATGAACTGTGGCACAAAAAAAAGTCTTTCTTTGCTCGTACGGCTGCGATCTGAATCGAGACCGATCGAGATTTGAACATGTGCCTTTATATCCAACTCACGCACTGATTCATTCATTGTCTTCATCTTCATCATAAAGAACAACTGAACTGTTTTAAAGTATTTCAGCCCTTCATCACACACACGTCTCGAATATATACATATAATACAGTAGATATAAAGAGTGGATGTATTGGTACAAAATATTGTAGTATTCAGTGTATACTGTAGTACTTCAAAACTCAAATTCCTGCTTATCTTTACCCTGAGAAACGTGTCGGCTTCGACAGGGCCACGCACTTTATGTTTGCTCACCTATAAACCTTATTGTCGATAAAGTGTGCAAGTCAGAGGCTGAGAGTCTCCTGGTATAGACGGCCCTATTTATCATGTCCCCCCCCCCCCCCCTCTCTCTCTCTCTGTTGAAGCCAAGGTCAAAGAAGAGGAGAAACACACTGCAGTATCAGGCTCTTTCCTGTTTTTTGTTCGCACATATGAGGCTCAGAATACCTGAATCGGTGTACCAGAATAGCAGTGTGTGACAAAACACCCGCTAATTTGTCTCACGGTGAAGTCTGCTGCAGGCGGAGAGAGCGCCAGCCAAGGAGAGGAGCAAATAATGATGTGGTGGAATGTCATTTTCTGTGTCTTGACTTGGCTCAGGTTATCCCTGCAGATTACAGAGACGTGCGCTTTTTTTTTTTCTCCTATATGTGCTGAAAAGGTTATTTCGCTTTGCCTTGGTTCAGCAAATAACACATGCATCAGGCAGAGGCTCTCCACACACAGAACCCTTCGATATCCGAACAGCAGGGGGGGAAGGAGGATCTGCTGGAGGGGGCGCGACACAATACACATTCAAATTCAGGAGTAAAATCGTCCCCGAGGAGATAATAGTGATGATGTGTCGCTGGCCTGCAGGTGTTGTGTTCTCTGAGACTTGCCAGCGGTGTGAATAACACTCTGAACGTTCGGCTCCTGTGTTTTTTTTCAGGTGTGTAGGTCGGTGAGGCCCATTATACCCTCCAAGATGGTGGCCTTGTCCCTAAAGATCTGTGTGCGCCAGTGCAATGTGGTGAAGACGATGCAGTTCGAGCCGTCCACACCGGTGTACGACGCCTGCAGGATCATCAGAGAGAGAGTCCCGGAAGCCCAGTCAGGACAAGGTTGATACACCGCTCTGAAATATAATGTTCATAATCAAAATCCACAGGAGTCTACATGTGCATGTGTTTCACTTTTTGTTTCAGCTTCGGATTACGGCCTCTTCCTGTCGGATGAAGATCCCAGGAAAGGAATCTGGCTGGAGTCTGGAAGAACCCTGGATTACTACATGCTGCGAAACGGAGTAAGATTAAGTCAAACAGTCTGGGGCGGAGAACTTCCAGTGTCCCCTTGTCGTCTTTTAAAGTGATTTACAATTTAAAAGTGGCACCTGAAACATTCACGCCTCCCTGAATTCTGCTGTCGAGGTGTGACACGGCTTCCCCCCCTCTCGTCTTCTCAGGATGTTCTGGAGTACAAGAAGAAACAAAGGCCGCAGAAGATCAAAATGCTGGATGGTGCCATTAAAACCATCATGGTGGACGACTCCAAAACTGTCGGGGAGCTGCTCGTCACCATATGCAGCAGAATAGGTAAGTGATCGTCTCCCCAGACTGCTAATCTGAATCTTGTCAACCCGTCGTCCAACGTTTGAATTATTCATCCTCCCTGTTATTTTTAGTCCCAGACAAACTGCTTGACTTCACGCCGAATTGCATAATGATTCTGTGTTATTATGTGTGTAAATTCACTTTTCATGAAATCGTAAAATACTGAAATTCATGTAGATACACTTTATAAAGTCTTAATGACTATTTTTTTAGAGCATGGCTATTTATGAGGCTTATTTGTAGTAAAAGATGAAGACGTCCTCCTGTGGCCTGGACAGAGCCCTCCTTTCCTGCCACACAGATGTTGCCTGAACTCTATATATTTCTAGTATAACGGGCAGCTATCAAGCTCAATTGTGTGAGGAGAAGAGGGCTTTGTATCTCGCAAGTGGCTTTATTGGAAAATGTTTGTTTAGAGTGCGTCTTTCTGCTTGGCTTCTCCTCATTGACTTCCACTTTACTTTGTTGGCTCGGCACCAGCTTCCCTTCACTTCGGCTCCGAAGCAGAGCCAAACAGATAAAAAGCGAGTGCGGGCTAACTGAAGGGATCCTTTACCTCTATCGCAACACCGGTTATCGAGCCTTTCCTCTCCTCCTCTGAGGATCCCCCCCTGGCTCACCCGCTCATCTTTTTTTTTAGGAATCACCAATTATGAGGAATACTCCCTCATTCAAGAGCTGACGGACGACAGGAAGGAGGAAGGGATGGGGACGCTGAAGAAAGACAGGACGCTGCTGCTGCGGGACGAGAGGAAGATGGAGAAGCTCAAAGCGAAGCTGCACACGGATGATGATTGTGAGTCAGTGACGTGTTCATTTCTTATCTTCACATTCAGCTGGACATGCACTAAATTATTACATGGACACATCAATTGCATTTATTTAACTTACAACTATATAAATCACCCTCGATTTTGATCTCAGCACTAAAGAATTCATGTATCAACGTTCATGCCCCGTCAAGTCTGCGACTCCCTTGGAATTAATTTGGTAGGTTATCGGCCCGAGCTGGTCCGTCTGCCTTTTTCAAAGTTGCTTGGTTAATATCCCCCCCTGAGAATCCTCCTCCAGTAACGTTTGTGTGAAGTGCACGTCTGTCCTGTTTCATACCGCGGGTTAACACAATGTGTGTGTGTATTGATTGGACAGTGAACTGGCTGGACCACAGCAGGACGTTCAGGGAGCAGGGGGTGGAGGAGAGCGAGACGCTGCTGCTCAGACGCAAGTTCTTCTATTCGGACCAGAACGTGGACTCACGGGACCCCGTCCAGCTCAACCTGCTCTACGTTCAGGTAAAACAGTAACAACCAACTCTGACTTTTTCTTTTTTTTTAATACCATTTTCAACATATCTTCCAAATATTCAGCCTGGCATATTGTGGTATGAGCAGATAAATAAATAAAGAATATTGCAGTCTTACCAGCCTGGAGGACTTTGAACTGATGAAATGCTATAACGGCAGACCCCACGGGGGGTGTGGGGGGGGGGCGACTATATGAAGTGAATGTTGTAACTGTATACCAATAGCAGGCCGACTTCCGCACTGAATAAGAAGCAGCTGTTGGCTCGGAGCCCAAACATCCATAGAAGGTAAACTACTGTCAAAACTGTTGGAGTTGGAGAGGAGGCCTTCGAGTTCAGCACTCTCAAAGGCTGTTTATATGTGATATGTGAGAACGGATTCCAAACCGACCAGCAATTAAAGTTGAAGCTACTGAGATGCAAATCATGGACACACAATCAGCCCCTCAGCTTCCACGGCTCAGAGACAAAGTACCATCACAAAGCTTGCTTGTGCATGTGAATCCCTTATTAAATATCACTGCCGACATCACAGCAGAGACCGACAAGCATGTATGTGCTTCTACAATCATCATCATGGAGATGGAGAGGCACATGATGAAGAACACGGACATGGAAGAGAAACATGGAAGCTGAGATCAAATTAACAGAGAAATGTGACGCAGTTCACACACAAAAGGTCTAATGAAGGTACAGAGAGACGTCCATAAGTGAGACCCTGGAAACTTCCCAATGAAGGCTCACTGCTCTGGCTGAAGAGATACACCGGAGTACACAATACTAATATCCAGTGGCTGGTGGGCCTAAGAGCAGACCAGAGCAATGACCCAGTCACCATCGCAGTGGCAGACGTCCAACGACGAGCTGGGCTTCAGTAGGTTGGACATGATTCATGCCTACTGGCCAACCAGCAAACCATTAATGCCAAACAACACAGAAGAACCAGCTGCTAACATCCGGGTTCTCTGGCTGACCAATCTCGGAAATCCATCGGACAGCCAGAGGATGTTGCAGACTGTAGATGAACTGAATTACATAAATAGTCATCAGATGATACTGATACATACTCAGATGATGTATTGCATTGCAAACCTGCTTGGAATCCGGTCCCAAAATCTTCAACTTCTGCATTAATACAGAATCTGTTTATAGAGACGACACCCTCGCTGACTGACACGGCGAAGAACAAGAGGAATCATGAATAATCCCCACAAACACCTTCAAACCACCTGCCTCTTCACAACACGGAGGCTCCTGTCAGGCATCACGGCATCTGAGGAGAATTGGCACATGACACGGTACATGAGCGAAACGCAGAGTGACATTTGGAAACAACACCTGAGTTTCAAAAAGCATCAGCTTCTGGTTGATGTGGCGCAGTCAACGAAGGAAGGCTGTCCAACCTGAGCACAGCCTGGACGACCCCCACATGTCTGCTTGGCAACCAAAAGACAATTCTACAGGTAACCATCAGATGTGGCATGTACAAAGGTCATGCAGTGTCTCCGCTGATACTCAGTCAGATCATTAAGAAGGGATATGGATAGATTCAGAAGTGGAGCCACATCTATACATGGATGATATCAGGCTGCATGTATGAGCAAGACATTCCCCCCCACCTCACGAAGATCTACAGTACATCGTCATGATGTTATTTGGACTGGATAAGTGCGGTCAAATGATGCGGAAACAGGAAAGCTGGTGAGGACCGAAGGGGCTGGACTACCAGATGGCAGGATAACAGACCAGGACAGTTACAAGTACCTGGGTATTCCAAACGGCAAATGAGGAGGCAAGGAGGTCAGTTACAGCCTGATACCTCCAGAGTAGGGCCCTGATGAGCCGGCCTAATGGGAGAAATAAGACCTAGAGCCATCAGAAAGTCAGGCCCTGCCAGTTATCTGGTACCCAGCTGGACAGGACAGCAGATATCGGGACAGAGAGGCTCCTCACAGTGTGCAGAGGGTTCCACCCGAGGCCCGGCAGCCCAAGTCTCTTTCTTTCATCCTTGCTTTCTGTGTGTGTGTAGTCTGACGTCAGGTTTTTTTAACCAATGCTGCACACTGTGGGCTCCCTGCTGGCTCCGAGGGGTTCACTGAGGGGGTGTTGGTTAAGGTTAGCAGCATAGTAGTCAGAGTTTGCTGTCGGCACACATCGCTGCGTTCACATTAGCCTCTCTCAGGGGAGGAGAGCTTCCCACTGACACTTGGACTCACACAGCAGCGTTCGGATTACTCAAACACACACATAACATGCGACCTGTTAGACAGAATGTTGTTGCATTAAAACCACCGTACGTACCATGTTTGAGATAACTGTACTTTATATTTTGAGTGTCTTCATCTTTTCTATCCCGGCCATCCTCTGGGTTTTCTTAACGTATTCATAAAAGACATCCAACCATCTCGCCTCCCTGCTGCTCTCCTCCTCTCTGTCTTGTCTGTTCTTCTTCTTCTTCTCTCCCCCCCCCCAGCTCCTCTGTGTTCACTCCCTCTCCATCTACTACACATTCGGATATCATCACACACATCCACACCCTCTTACCCTGGTACGTATCACAGCACAGTGGATCGCACTGCTCTCCTCACAACACAGACTCATATCCCCCCCCCCCCCCCCCCCCCCCCCCCCCCCCCCCCCCCCCCCCCCCCCCCCCCCCCCCCCCCCCCCCCCCCCCCCCCCCCCCCTTTGGG
>CAAKHC010006959.1:22053-40292 GCA_901007825.1 Macroramphosus scolopax
TGGGAAAAAGGGAGGGGGGGGGGGGGGGGGGGGGGGGGGGGGGGGGGGGGGGGGGGGGGGGTTGAAGAGAGATGAGGAGAAGAGAGGGGGAGCAGCAGGGGAAGTCATTATCACTTCCCAACCTCACTTGCCGTCTAATGTATTCAAGGGGAAACAGTTAGATTTGGTCCCTTCGGCAGCCGACCGTAAACAAATCGATTTGAATGGGAGAGATATAAAGAGCTGTTTATTGTGCCCCTGCGTCTCTGAGCTTGTGTGTGCGTGTGCATTGTGCATATACATTTTGTGTGACACAGTATGGAAATGCCATTATGCACGCTCACTGTTCGGCTTTGGCTTTCGCCGCAGCTTTGAACTGTTTATTTCAAGAAGAATAACTGAAGCAGCACCTATGCTCCCGCCCATCATGTGTGTGTTTGTGCAAACTTGTGCAAGACCCGGTGGGGTTTTTTTTTTTTTTCTTTCTCTTTTTTTTTTGTCAAACATCGCCAGTGGTGGTCTGCTGTCTGCTGTGGCCTCTTGTTTGAGCCGCAGTCGGCCCGCATCTGGTTTAATCGAAAGTTGGAGGAGTCCCTCCTCTGCTCCCAGATCTGGGCTGAGGGGGATTATTGTAATGACTTAAGAAGAGGTTTTTAAGTGTGCGTGCGTGTGTGTGTGTGTGTGTGTGGGCAGGGGTGTTGTCCCTTGTTGAGTGAAGGTTCGACGGCCTCGGACCCGCTCAGGTAGAAGCGGCTTTACCGGCCAAACATCCGCACAGGGCGCCGCTTGTCCCAATTTGATTTCGGACATATTTGGGGATCCGTCGGAAAACTGATGAAAGGAAAATATAGAGCTAATCCTTGTTAAAATTGAAAGGTATTGCAATACACACACGCCCACGGGCCCGCGGGCGTACACAGACGCACACCCTGTAGGACATGTGTAACCTAAGTCTGTTGTGATTCCTTTCCTGGTGAGGCCTGGAGAAGTCTAGGAGAGGTTAAAGAAACACGGCGCGGTGTGAAAACACATCATGAGGTGTGCGGCCTGAAATCTGACACACACACACACACCACACGCGGACACAAGGCTTTGATTAATTGGGTCTGCCTGTGTTTGCCAGTGAAACAGTATTCATTCAGGTTAGGAACCCTTATTTAATAAAAGGTCAGTAGATAAACAGCTCGGTGAGGCGGCCATTTTCGGGATTAATCCTCGGGTCGGCCTCGGTTACCTCCGAGACGCCGCGGTTCAGAGGTGAGGGGTTGTGAACTATAACGATGAGGGAAACATGGCAGCACACACTCGCCGACTAATGAACAGGAAGGCTTCGGGATTCAATCACCTCTTTGGGTTTCAGGATCCGGGAACACGATCAGGAGGGTCGATTCATTTCAGTTAAATGATTGTTTTATTGTAAGAAACAGGTTAAAGGGTTAAAACTAAAATGTATTTCCTTCTGGGAAGAATATATATTCTGCTTCATGACCATCAATGGACACACGTCACACACACACCGCACTCTTTACTCCAGTCTGACACACACACACTGAAACCTCCATCGCCAGCTGTTGTAAGAAACATTATTCCCGTTTAAATAACAGAAAATAGAATATTTGTGAGTAAAGATGGGGGTTGGAGCTCAGAGCCATGAGCAGGATGGGAAACTCAGAAAGCAGAGGGAGAAAAGCTTCTCTTATTTTTTCAGTTCTTTTATGGGATTTCTTGACAAAAGGAAAGTATAGAATAATAAATCCTTTATATGCGTCTGTCGTTTTTATGGGGAGAAAAAGAATTCCTGTTGTTTCGTCTCGTGTTTGAATGAAATGTCGTTCGATAAAAGAAAAGAGTGCCGATATATCTGGACTTTCTAGACACTAAAGCATCAGTTATAAAGGGGGAAACGTCTACTGTAGGTAATACGATAACAGCGATAATGTCTCCTCGGCTGCAGCCACTCCAGCAGGTGTGAACGTGTGCGACACACACACACACACACACACACACACACACACACACACCAGGATGACGGACGCAAATGTTACTCCTCAATTATTCAACCGCTTTAAATGGCAATCTGCGCCAATCTGGGCTGGGGGAGGAAAACGAGCGGAGCCATGAGAGCAACCGCACTTTACCCAGCGTATAGAATACATGCATGTGCAGCCCGGGCAGCGTCCCAACACTGAGGAACCAAACAAATACAGCTCAGACGTAAACAACATGCAGCAGCAAATATATCGGTGCCGGAAAAGAAAGTCACACAGATGTGCTGTGTCATTAGATTGTCGATTTAAGGAGGCATTGAACAGATTTGGGAGGACGGCAGCATCAGCAGATTTGTTGCGTTGGACAGCAGTCAGCGGCGGGCGCCTCACGCCTCACATGTTACTGATTCAGAGCGTTTCATATTCCTACTGTACGCGTTCTTTTGTTCACCGCCACGTGTTTGTTTAGGATGATAAACAATAAAAAAAAAAGCCCTGTGATGCTGCGGCTTCAGGGGATGAATAGCGATGAGGTCAGGGTAAATATTAGTCATGTGCTGGGTTGATATACGCTGGGGTATAGACACACACACACACACACACACACACACACACACACACTAGCTGGGATCGTTGTGCAGGAAATATGGTGATGGTGTCTGCAGCGTTTAGGGAACCCTGGTTTAATGAGTTGTGAGCCGTTCAACTTGGCATCTGAATCTGCTTCAAGATTTTCATCACAAATCTCTTTATTTACATTATTGCAGGTAAAAATTAATCGTGTCATCCTGCAGTGATTCACATTTTATGTGCTGTTGCTCTGATGAGATTTTCCCTTTTTTTTTACGAGGATTGAAAACATAGAACAGAAATGCTCCTTTAATTAATCTGTGATCATCTTCATCTACTTCACAGCGTATTACCTCGACGTGGCTTCCTGCCAGCAGCTCTTAATTCTTTGCTAATGTTGCACTAGAGAAGACCAAGAATCCACAGGCATAGAATTATGTAAGATATAATAGCGATTTATTCGGGTAGAAATTGTAAATACCGCCTTAATAAAAGGATGACTAATAATGTATCAATGATTTATGGATCGGTCATATGCTACGCTGTAATAACGGCAAGCAGAATGGGTTTTTTTAAAACCTTCCAACCCAAGTCTCTTCTTACGAGGTCTCATAAATAATGAATCATAAGAAAAGCAATAATAGCACGAAGCCTCAGAGGATCAGACTCCTGATATTCTATATTTTTGTTATTGTCTAGAGATCTTGCGAAAAGTCCAAAACTAACAATGTGTAACTCCGTCTCTCAACGCTCTCCAACCGGTCCACGTTGTCTGTGGCGTCCGGCCCCGAGAGAGCGTTTCCTAATGAGGATGTAAGTCCTTTGAACTCTCCTGAATAGATCCTCTAACTGGGTAATTTGTGTCCGAGCGACACGAGCCCACGCGTCACATTTTACACTCCGAACCCACAGGGGGCAGCAAATCACCAGAATTGTGTTATTGTAAGAGAGAAGGAAATGCTAACTTCCTTAACATGACAATTTTTGGGAAATAATAAGATAGTTTGCGGCCAAAATGAATGCAATGGGTCTCATTTATTGTCCCAGAGAGAGAGAGAGAGAGAGAGAGAGAGAGAGAGAGAGACCATGAGTAGAGGTGCCTCTTCAGGGACAAAGTGGAATTAGGAGACGTGACAGCTCGGGGCTAGCTCGTTAGCTTCTGTACAAATGATCCCTTTAAGCCTCAATAATTACCATAGTTGCTCTAACATGAAATGGCACATTTCGGAGGGAAACATTTCAACTGTGGAATTAATCGGAAAGTACAAATCACTCCGCCAGAACAGCGTGAACGGACAACAATGGATCCCGGTGGCACAGAGGAACGAGATAAACAAGACACTTGTTTCTAGTATCAGCTAATTCTTGTTTTTTCTTTGTATTTTTGAAAGAAAAAAAAAGTATTATAATTAATTATTGTCGATTATTAAAACTGTCAGCTGTAATTTATAAACCCATTAGTAAAGTATGCCTGGAAAAACATTCACGCGAGTGCATCACACTGTAGTGGAAGTGCAGCGGTGAAACCGTGTGTGAGGAGAGGATGTTCAGCTCTGCTGTACTGAAGGTGAAAGGTCGCAGTCAGGGTGGGTGCTGCAGCACCTGGTTAACTGGCCTAACTTCCCTGTCTTTTTATTTAATACAGCGGTGATGGGATAATCCTCCCACTTCTACACCATAAAGATGTCTCTATCCGCTGCCCCTTATCACACACACACACATATACACACACACACATACATGCAGGGACATCTAAAGCACAGTCTGTGTGTTTGAGGTACCAATCTCATAGGAGCAGCTGTAGCCTACAGCCTATATGGAGATGGAGGGGACCCAGTCACCCTGACCCCGTCACCCTACACACACTGCACAGCTCTTCCAGAACAAGAGGCGAAGGCTGGGGGAGGGCTGCAGTTCACTGGAGCTACTTCAAACAGTTGACTATAGAGACTTAGAGAGAGTTATCTGATCTAGGTGTCTGCACGCAGAGATGGTGAAACAGCTCTCTCCACCGCTGAGTAGGAGGTGAGGATAAAATAGACGGCTGCTGAAGGCTGCGCTTGCACGTTCAATGTGAAATGAGATTGTTCCTTAAGAGTTGCAAACCTCTGTGGTTGGTTGCAGCAATATTACATTAATGTTTTAAATCCGTCATTCATTATCAAAGTAATATGAATGTGTGATATATCTAAACAATCAAAGAAATGACACCGTGATGAATATGACGCTGGGATCCGTCGCACGGCACTGGTTGGACTAACGTTTGTGTTTCTTAGAATGAAGTCTCATAATTTATGAGTCTATTGTTTATTATAGTAAACAGACATGAAGTTATGTCGCCTTCTTACATGTGTTGTTTGGACGTTAATTCTGTTGGCTCTTTTTTTTTTTTACTTTTTAAAACAAACAGAAAATTAAAGTTACTACAAATGTATTTGTAAAACAATTTATATTTGCTTTTGTTTGAGTATTTTGACGTAAATTGTTGTAATTTAAGAAGTAGATGTACCTCATCAGGAGGCTCCCAGGTTTCTCACCGATATTCATATTTACGATGTCAGAATTAACTCTGTAATAAATCTCTTGTTACAAAAGCTGTAAGTGACCCTTAAAATAAAAATGCATATATTTACACAATTCATGTAATTTTGTTTTAGTAACCTAACTTCACCCCAAATGATCAGTTTCATATAAACACTTCCAAAAGACAAACAGAATTATTTAAACCTACGACTGCTGCATACGTCAGGAGCCGTCTCGTTTCGGGGGCTTGTTTGTGGTTGGGAGAAGCTGATGTTAGCAGCAGGTGCTGGGTATCATGTACCTGAGCTGAGCTCCAGCGAGCTTGTATCACAGCAGAGTGGTGACTGCTGATTATAAGGCTCTGCAGTGGGGATGCTCATTAATCACCTCGCTACTGATAATCTCATTTAGTGCCGCCAAATTACCTCAGGCTATTGCATGTGTGTGTGTGTGTGTAAACATTCACCCCTAATTATGGCCCATTACTCGCAGTCAACCTCCCAGATTCGTCTCTCTCTCGCCCTCATTTGCACCTTGAGCACAAAAAAAAAATGCTCACACACACACGCGCACGCACACACTTTTACACACAATATTATTGATTGATCTACAGATAGTAATAGTCAGCCTCAGCAGCTGAAGAGGATGCTGGGGGTTTAATGACAGCATAATTACTAACATAAACAGCAGAGGAAATCAGTCCCTGGGTGTCACTTCGAGGGGGTCAGATGTTGGTGTCTGCTGCCACCTAGCGGCCAGAGCGAAAACTGACTGAATTAACGTGTCCGTTGCACACGCAGCCTGCAGATGGCGCTGCTTCACCCAAAGTTTAGCATCAACCTTTAAGATAAAGTAGCATTAGCTTACTGTACAAGTACTCAAGTCAGATTCTGGCATGTAGATGAAAAGTATTACAATCAGATAGTAAAGTAAAAATACTGAGAGATGAGGCAATATTGTTAAGAGCTTTAAGTCCTGTTAATGTGCTAAGCCCATTCCTTTTTATACGTTATTGAGATTATTCATTTCATATTTTTATTTGTTATTTCTATACTTATTTTTAAAGTATTTTCCTTTTTATTTTAAATCTATATTATATCCCCGATCCCGGTCGTGTAGTGAGAATCCCTCTCAGCTCCAGAACCCTTCATTATAATTCTCATTCCGTATTTTCCACGTCTGCTGAATATCATTACCGACTTCAAAGCAGCGGACTTAAATGAGAAAGTTGCAGAGATAGTGTGGCTCAGTAACCCCAGGACAGTCTGGCTGATTCCAGCAGCATCAATATGGAGATGAAGCCTGACTTCAGTCGGGGTGTGAATCCTCATACATGGAAGTGAAGTGCATGTATTTTTTTGTAAAAGTATTTATACTACTGTAAAAATTGAGAAAAAACAAAAACTGGTCTTTAACATCTAAAACAATGAGATACCAGCTGCGACCACAAGGTGGCACTCATGTTACACCCAGTCTTTGTTCAACCAGCCTGTTTCAAGGGCAGAAGGGACTTCTGAGGAATACTTAAACCTTTTTCTTTTTCAGGAGGGTTTCCATAGATGGCAAACTGATTAGACTTCTTAATTAAGGGTATTCAAGCCTGACCTGCAAACCAATCGTGTGGGTTGTTTGGGAGTAAAGCTAATCCGACAATGACGGTTCTCACTCGGTCTCTCATTCACTGAGTTACAAAAGCAGCAATCACATGTCAGCATCGTCGTGCCCTGACATTTAATAAACTGACACAGTGTGATGAGTTTGTTTGTGAATATGAGTCTTTATAATTCAGATTATAGTTGTTCAAGGAGACCGAGGAGGGAAAAGAGCGCAAATAGAAATGAAAGCTGAATACAGAGAGAGAGAGAAAGAGCGATGAAGATCGAGGCAGAGTGATAAGGTGACAAGTTGTTCTTGCACTGTGAACCATATTTGCAACATGCATCCATCCCCATGGTGACTCCAACACAGAGCTGATAAAAATGCAACAGGGTATCATCCTCCCTCCCACCTCCTCTCCTCCCCCATTTCTTATCTTGTTTCACACTTTACTCTCCAAACACGCACTTGTCCTCCTTCCTCCCTCGTCAGCCAGACGAAAAACCGTACAATTCTCTCTCTCTCGTCCTCTCTCTCTCTCAGAATGCTGCAGCTCTTCTCACCCACACTTTTCACTCACCCTTTCTCGAGGAAACGTGACCTCGGGGGCTTCATGAATGATCTCATTTCTGCTATGCAAACAACAGCATGTAGACTGGGGCACAAAGCTGCTTTGAAAGAGGCGACTACCTCTCCGCGTGTGCATACAAGAGTGTGTGTGTTTCTGCATAATGGAGTGACAAATTGGCTATTTTGTTCTAATAATAACATATCGCAATGATTTTCCGGCCCCCCGTCTGATTGATTACCATGCCAACATCGGCCTGGCATCCGCACAACTTTCTTTGGCTGGCTGAGAATCGCATGCGGCACGATTACGTTTACTTGGTTAACCTTTATTAAACAAGAGAATCTACAAACACCAGAAGGATGTGTAGACATATCAATGGAAATTAACATAAGCTTAAACAAGCTTGAATACTGAAAGTGTTGGAAGTACTTGAACTCGAGACAGCCGCTGCATTAAAAATAGTCAACACAGACTCAAGCAGAGCTGGGGAACGACGGCGCAGAGCTCCTGGTGGGTTGAAACTTTCAAACATGATGCACTTTTCAAAACATCGTAATCAGGGATGTCACAGCGGGGGGGGTTTACCCGTCAGCTGTCATAGGTAAAAAACACCTGCTGCGACATCTCTGATTGGAGTGAAGCCAACTTCCCTTTAAAGTTTAAAGTAGATCAGTATGCATGTCATTCTGTGATTCGTTCACCATTTAAAGGTGCTATATGTAAGATCGGCAACCAGCGTGTAATACCACATCGGACCTCAAGAGGCGACGGTGAGTCATTATAGCAAAGAGGAGCACGTAGTGAGGAAATCACCAGGCTCGGCAGCTCTACGAAACAACGTCAGGTGGACAGCTGACTGTCTGCTAGCATTGTAGCCACATCAACCAAAAATGTTATATATATATTTCTATATATATACTTTAGAATTTGTTTTGGAACATGTTGTAACGCGCTCATGGTCCCGATCACCATTTACAGGGGTCGACTAACTCCAATTTATAGAGTTGATTCGTTCCAGAACAGACACTCAGTCAGCGTTAAAGTCCTCAACCCGATGCTGCATATGAAGCACGCGGGAGTGGATTACCTGTCCTCTGCTGCAAAGAGACGCCTTGAGCGCCGGTAAAAGATGCAAGAGAGGGGGAGAAGACGTCAGGATCTGACAGCCTGGGAGCGTCATTATTTGTCATGGAGGGATGAGAACGTGTTGTGGCTGCATGAATCCATGATAGCACCTACTAATAATGAGTAAGCAGTATTATTATTTCCTCATATTATTAATGGGGAAATAATAATACAGTTATGGATCGTTTGTACATGCATTTAAATTAGTTTGCACGTTGAAATTTGTTCCTCCAGTTAATGTGCCAGGATATGGTAGAATGACAGGGCAGTGAGTGCACGTCTGCATCAGCCCTTCATCTTCGTCAGCCTCCTCTGGTGGAGCGACTGTTGTCACGCTGCAGCGTGTGGTGGGGAGGTGATACCGGCCTGGTGCACGCCTAACGAGACCCCCGGTTTCCGTCCGAGGCGTTACCTCGTATCGGCTGCGTGACTCTTGTGCCCTTGTGCACACCAGGAATAAATTGCCCTGCAATGTATTGTGGTCCACGGAGAGCAGAGCAACATTCATTATGTACTCGCCTCAGGGTAAGTCATCAAGGTTAGAGGGAGAAGGTTTGGGAGAGGGGGGGGTGAAGAGTTTTACATCCACAGGGCAGCCGAGGAACCGGTCACACTTTCACTCCACATTCAAGGCTTCCATTTCTATTCCATCCCTCACTTCCAAGTCTATTTATCCTCACTTCTCTCCGGTCTTTTTCATCTCGCCTTTACAAGCTGCCTCCATCTTCCTCCTGCTCCTTGTCTTCTCCCTCCCCTCCCCTCCCCGCCCCGACTCGCCTCCTTTGGTTCCCAGACAGACCAAAGACAGAGTGAGATCCCCCAGACACACTAGATCAATGGCGGTGATAGGCAGAGCCTCCGAGAGCCAGGAAAGGAAATTACACGGCCGCGCTCACCGCCAGCAGATTTCTTATTTCCAAGAGCCCCTCAATCCAGCCTCTCATCTTGATTTCCAGAGCTCTGATAAGTTCCACTGATGCTAACTTAAAAGGAGAACGGAGCTGGCAACACGACGGCGTATCTCTCCTCCTCTCGCTGCTTTGTGTGAACACCTATCCATTATATCCTCTTCATGAAGCCTCAGCTGACTCTCAAATATGAGTCATCGTGCTAATGTTTGGAGTGGATGCGATGGAACTGGTTAAGTGTAGCAGCTATAATACGATTTATCCTCTGCCCTTGTGTGACCTCTGGACGTATCAATATATGTGTGTGTGCATGCATGTGTGTGTGTGTTCTCGGGATGACTGACAGAGGAGAGCATCTGTCACACAAACACACCAGCAGACAGCTCATCCATTATTCACTAATCGGAGGTATAATACAGGCAGGAGGCGTGTGCACACAGACTCCTGTTTGCGAGGTTTGTCTCCGTGTTATGTGTGCTTTCAGGCTTATGTTTGGGGTTTGCACGACTCGTGTTCAAATGAAATGAGAGCCTGATGAACGAATCAACACGCTTGATATGAAAACAAATACGGGAGCATCGCTGCTCGACCGAACGCCAAGACGGACATATGTTTTTTTTTTTCTCTTGATTAAATCAGCCAAAAAAAAGTCATGAATTGACATTTAAAGTACGTTATATATGTTCACTCCTACAGAGGCCATGACGGAGGAGGCTGAGGGAAGGACTCAGGCGTCATCGGCTCTGTGAATGAGGAGAAGATCCATCAATGTCACCTGCATCATATGTATTTCTGTGTTAATAGTCGTGTCCTATATTATTCTGAAGGTTTGACTCAGTGACTGCTGGTCCGTTTTCCACCTCGCTGTGTTTTGATGCTAATAGGTGAAGACGTCTGATGCACCCACACTTTCAACCAAAGCCTCCGTCCGTTCCTTTCTTCTCTTCCCCCCGGGGGACGAGCGTACAGCCCCCCCCCCTACCTCGGCAGCATTCCTCAGACGTAGCGCGAGGGGGTCGTGGTGACATTGTCGCGCCGACCCTTGACCCCGTTCCGTCACTGAACGCATCTCCCCGTCTTCAATCTCGCAGGCGGCCTTTTCTTTTTCCTCCTGCTCCATCCCCCGCTTCCCCCGTCTGCCTCCTCCAACTGCACCTTCTGTATCTCCGATCAGAAAATGCTGACTTGGCATTTCTTCCGCACAACAGAGAGCTTCTACCACCTCTGTCCATCAGTCTGCTGAAGGACAGAGGAGCATCTCCAAGGTTCTGCTTGACATCCATCAGCTGCGGAGAAGCTCCACCCGACATGTGCAGCTAAATACATCGTACATATACACACCGATAAAATGACCTTTGCATTGATCGGCTGCAAAGGTCCTGAATGTCTCAAATCCAATAATCAGGATGCTACCTGCAGGTTAGGAGATCATTAACTGCAGCTGATGCCTGCAGACACGTGACTGGAGTCGGCCGACGGTGCATCGATCTCAGATTGATTGATTGGATTACAAATAGATTTACATACTTTGGCACAAGCTCCAAGATACTGTTATTAACTGATTACCTATCATTAAGTTAGCGGGCTTGCGGGGTGCCTCCCACGTGCTCCAAATAATTGTATCTCCCCCCCTCTAGTAATCAAATAATCTTCTCCTGTTGGGTCTCGTAATCAATTCTCGCCAGTCCATTACAGCAGTGATATGTACGATGTGAGTGTCGGGCAGCGGAAGTCCCTGTCAGACGAGGATGAGGGAAAACATCGCCGGGATTTCCATTAAAAAAAGAAACCAAGTCCATATTCCCTGAAGTCATTCTGGTGCAAAGCTAAGCCAGCGTGATTTCGTGGGGACTAAGCTGTTAATTGAATTTGATGGCGCATCTGCTGTGAAGTGACATAAGATGAACTACTGCCTTCATCCTCTATCCGTCTCATCCCCCTCTTCCTCTGTGTTCTATACGTCCCTCGCTCTGTTTGACGGATTATAGAACAGACAGCCGCAATTTGGCCGCGATATGAGCAGAGTTTACGACTGTTTACAGTGACGAGGTGACATGAGGGCGACGCCTCCTCTGGCGGCCGGGCTGGACGTCCGGCGCTCTCGGCCAAGTGACATTTGACAACACAGCAGCTGGTTATGTTGTCAAATGTTTGAAGAACTCTGGCTGCGACTGGAAGCATGTTCACTCACGACAAGGAAAACGAGGACGAGCGGATCTGATAAAACGAATATATGTATTCATTGTATGTGATCGTCTTCCTCGGCCTCCACAGTTGACCTTTGCCCCTGAAATATTCGACCTATTTTGCAGCCACCTGCAGCTCCGCTGTCGCCACCCTGACGTCCGTTACAGCCTTCAAAAACCCCGTGTTAGATGAAGGATAGCAGCCTGTCCATCTGTTTGGAAGGAAAGATGTAATGCAGGTCATAAGCTCACGCTCAGGGGGGGGGGAAGAAAAAAAAGAAGGAGGGGAGAGATTGAAGAAGGCTGAGAGCTGGAGATGGAGAGCAAGCAGGAGAGAAAGAGAAAGATGTGGATGCTTTGCGGTGGTTCAGTAAGTATTGATCTGGTGTCAGGTGCTGGAAGATGGATCGTGAACCGACCCCCCCTCCTCCTCCTCCTCCTCCTTCCCCCATGTCTAGTCCTTCTGCCTCCTCTCTCCTTCATCCTTTCATTCCAGTGCTCTTCACCTAAACGTACGTACAAAGATCAGTGAGGTGACTTGTTTGTTTCCTCCCTCCTCTTCTCAAGTCCCTGAACATCTCTCCATCTCTGTCCGTTCAGATCATCCATGTCTCCGTCTCTCCTGGGGGGTCCGGTCCCACCCGCTGCTTCCAGCATGGACACATCTCTGCAGCACACACACACACACACACACACACACACATCGTGTTCCTCACACTCTGCCGCTTTACAGTTTGGGACTAATGACTCACTCATCTCCTCCTCCTCCTCCTCCTCCTCATCACCCCCCACCCTCACACACCCGCACGTATCATTTTCTCAGGACACAAAGCTGCACATGACCTGTGTCGTTTCCCCAATTATCGAACCAGCCAGCAGACTAAGAACTCCTCCTCGGGGGATGCCGATTGGCTGCCTACCTGCGGCCGATCCCGGCAGCCCCCTGCTGCGTTCAGGTCACGACTGAACTCTCAAAGAGGCAGATGAAGCTGCAGTGAGAGAGCTGGTGGGAAGTGGCATCAAAGAGTCGGAACACAGACTGAAAACTGAAGAGGAAAGATAAAACGGATTGGATTTGTTACCCACGATGCATCTATGATATGATCATAGCTGGCCAGCGTGTTGCAGCAAGTTTATCAAGCAGAGTTTCTTCTAAGTTTCTCTCACCTGCTGAAGCAGAGTGGGACGGGCCATGATGAAAGCAACTTAATACTGTTGATCTGTTTGTGGACTACCGCACTACTTGTAACGTTATTGAATGGAGAAATATAGGATAGCCGTCAACCCTTTTTTGGCCTCTTCTGTCGACTCATCTTTAGTCTCTCCACCGCTGCCATGACACCCGTACTGAAGTTTCTATACCTAGATTCTTCAGGAGTTATCAAATGCACACACATGACACACCCACACGCACACACAGAGACTCACAATTTCATACATGCAGCAGTGGTTAAGAGATATCTTGCATCTGAACACGTCTCTTGGGAGTGTTCATGTGAAGAAGAATCCCTGTAACCTTTAAAAGAACTGCAAAGTCAAGAAGAACAGACAAACAAATGGAGGTTGTTATTTTGAGATGAAGTAAAGAACACACACATAGACGCACAAACACACACACTAAGAGGTAATTAGCAGAGTCAAAGTGCAGGCAGCAAACGTTGTGTCCTGCCGGCTCGGAGCAGCAGGACGGCCGGCTCGGCTCCAGGTGACGCGGGGAGATGGATGGAAAGAACTAGAAAAGGGAAGGGAAAGTCTCTGCAGCTCTGCCTACACAACAGAACGCTCTGCTGCATGTGCACGAGGAAGAGGTGGATAACAATGGGGGAAGGAGGATGAAGAGAAAGTGATGGAGGCGCAGTTTGCTGCTGTTATGCTCGTGTGTTTGTAGCCACTTTGGCTGTAACGCAGCTGTTCTATAACAAACAGCTGCTGGAGCCCGGATGAATCGATGTCTCAGTGTGGACCCGACCCGCCTCGGCCAGCCGACCTCATCATCCTCGTTTTAAGGTGTGGAACTGATAAACGACTGCAAAAACTACGACATGTTTTACTATTGAAAATGGATGAAATAATGAAGCGGTTTGCTCATCGTGCCGAAACCTGCAGAGAATCATCGTCCCACTTTGAAGTCCCCAATTAATTGTAGTCTCTTTAATCTCATTGTTTTCTGTACTCATCAAACACTTGAACACTACCTGCAGGAAAACAAACAAAACGAGCCAGAAGTTTCCCCTCGGGAGTCGGAGGACGTCACGTCTCGTCCCCGCTCGTGTTTCACGTGTTCCCGTTTTTGTTTAGCGTTTCATTTCCTGTATTATTTTCCTCTAATCTGGTCTTCTGTTCGGACTTCCTGCCCTCAAATGAGCGAAAGTTTTTTGTTATTTCTGCTTAAAAAAAATCAAACATGAAGGATAAGAAATGCCGTCATATTTAATTAATGAATGTAAATGTCCAAGTATGTGTTTGTCCCTCCACGTCCTTTGATGGGGAGCTATGCAACCAGACATATGCATGTACAGGTGGTTGTATTTATGCCTCCGTGTATGTTTGCATGTGTGGATCTGCTTCACTGTTCATTCATTTCAGACTTAATGAACTTGTGTGTGCACACGCCGTCCCATCGTTCACATGTGCGTCATGTGTCACACAATGCACGGAGTCGTTTAAAAACGACACATAATTTATGTATTTCCAGCATTTGAATGACGCCTGAATACACACTGTTATCTTACTGATGCATTTCATATAGAAAATGACTTTTTTTTTTATCAGTTGAAAGGCAATTTTGCAAAAAAAAAAAAAGGAACGTTAAATCCTCGGCTTTCTCCTTTTGTTGCATTTGTCACTGTTCCACCTAATCATCCTCATCCATCTTCCTGACATTAGGACAGGAAATTAATTATGAAGCCGACTTCCTGTTTAACGGATCCGCAGACTCACAAACACACACACACACACGCATGCATCATAACGACGGGACGAAATCATAACTGGAGTCTGCGTGCTCGGCACGTTAATGGGAAGCAGATTTCTGGAATATTAAGCCACCTTGTGATGGAAGTATCTGCGAGAGGTGTGAGGCAGAGATGCTGAGCTGAGCTGGTGCTCAGCCAGAAGCACCCAGGGCTCTGCTCTAACTTTCGGGAGGGAGGATACTCAAAACGTCCTCCTCAGCCTCCTCGCTGTTGTTTGTCTCTGACATCTGTACTGAACAATCGTAGCTTCTTCCCGGTCCTGTAAAGCATCGCCGTGCCCGGTCACTCCGAGTTCCATCCTGCAGAAACTGGTGGTCAAGGCCCATTCTGAGGCTTTAATATAATTCAGGAAGTCGCAGCCGACTTGTTCCTGCTGCTGTGTGATTGTTGTTGGGTTTCGTAGGTTGTTGCAGTTTATTTCAGGCCATCATGAAGAGAAAGTCACAGTTTATGTACGTAGGAGTGCCGGCACTGCGAACCAGTGAGTATCAGCCCACTTCCAGCACCGGACGTGGGCAGCTAAACCCTCCGTTCCATTCAGCGACATTGACATGTGTCCAACCGGTTACAGACCTTACGTAAACTGGGAACGTATATCTGTCTGTTCTTGTTATTGTCCCATTGCAGTGCAGCAGCAGCAGCTCCATCCACTGTAGAGCCTGTCTGCATGTGTTTCATCATGTTCTATTACTCCCCATCCACGGATGCAAAGTCCCCCTCAATGACAGGAATATAAATATTCTAAGCTGGACTCAACATGTCCGGGACTAATGATCGGCCCCCCTGATGAAGCCACTGGTGCGAGCGGAGGATTTGCTGGACTGACACATGGACGAAGCTAAAGCAGACGTGCACACACAACAGGAGACGGGAGTGAGACGGACGGGGGATCCTTACATAACAACACCCCAAACTATGAATAATGGAATAACTCTGTTTACTGTTTTCTATGAATAATGCATCGTGTGTGTGTTTGTCACTCTGTGTGTCTTTGGTGAGCGGATGTTTGCACCTGGGGTTTGTGTTAGCGTGCACGTGCATGTGCATGTGTGTGCATGCGTGCATGTGTGTGCAAAAAGAGATCAAACAAAACCACCAGACAAGGGTGAGGCACGGCTCTTTGGATCGCTTTGAACCGGCGAGGCAAAAGGAGAGCGAGCGAGAAAACGAGGAAGAGGACGGGAGCCGGGGGTTTGAATCAAAGGGCTCCCCTTTACTTTCCGTGTTTCATTTTTCTCACCCTGTGATCTCGCTCTGCACTCGCTCCAAACTTCGCCGCATCATGCGTGATGAAGACTTACTCATCTGGGTTTCACACTCATTACACACCTGCAGGAATGTGCAGTGTGTTGATTTTTGTAATTTCAGCTGCTTCTGTACACGAAGCATGTGGACATGTGACACTTGTTTCCAGCCTACAGACAACACCAGCATCCCTTACCTCGTATGTTCACATTAATATCTTTATGGTGTCACTGGTTCCAACACATTAGCTAACTAGAACCGGTCCAAAGTGCAGCGTCAGGCCATTAAACTGTTCGATAAAGCAGTCGTCTCTATCTTGGCTCGTTCAACTGTGACGCTGGAAATGGGTCACAACATTCACCGACTGATACATAACATTGAACTGAATCAATCATCTGCTGGACAACAGAGTCACTCGTGCTTGTAATCTCGTGACAGTTCGGTGGATCCGCTGAGGGAAGTGTTCTGAATCCGCAGGACTCAGAATGTGTAACAGGGTGAACACGTGCTCCAACATTTTAGGAGAAACAAGAACTAGCAAATAAACTCGGCTTGAACTCTTTCGTGATGCGCTGTTGATTTAAGCAAAGAGGTTCGCCGGCATTGAACAAACGAGAGTCTGCTGTGTCATGTTTAGTTTGATGAGTCAGCGGATTTCTGCAGAGATCAAACATAGGACTTATATCTCATCGTGTGTCAGCTTCTCTCGTCGGCCTCCGGAATCTGTGGAGCTCCACTATAAGGAGGTGCAGCGTGTAAATAAACACTGTCAGGAGTCGTGGTGACGGATGATCTGATTCAGGATGACCCGTAACAAACACGTCAGTCATTGTGTGGCCTCAGACACACATAAACACCACGCACACACAGATCTAAAAGACCGGCGTGTTCCTCCGCCCACACACACACACACACACACACACACGGCGTACAAAAACACACAAGAGGGATGAGCAATGTTGGTCCATCTGGACCGCAGACTGCTGTGTGTCATGACAAGAGGACGGAGAGGACGGAGAGGACGGAAGATCGAGGTGATTTTAATGAAAAAAAGGACGACTTTTCTATTTTTCTTTGCTTTTTTTAAAGTTATTTCCTCATTTCACTGATGACCTCTCTTGTTTTCGTGCTCTCTGAGGCGTTGGACATGCTGAAAGCAGAGAAAACAAACATTTCCATAGCTCCCCCCCCCCCGTCTCCTTCGCTCCACTGCGCTGAAAAATGGAGGGAAGTGGACATCAAATTCACTTTGCGCTGTCGTCTTTCTGCCTTTTACACTTCTGAATGTCGCGCAGTATCAAGTGTCTTTTCTTACGAGCGGCGGCTTTAGTTCTGCTACCTGCTCGGTCAAAGCGGGGACAAAGGGAAACACGCTGGCACACAATGTGACCTTTCTCTGCCCCTTCAATAGATGCATGCATCACAGATGGGGGCATATTTCATGGTGCATGAGCACAGTCGCCCGGCACAGACGCACTGGGCTTCCTCTCTCTAGGAGAGCTGAAGCTTCTATATGTCCAGCTGAGAAATTCTCCCCACCGCCATATGTCACCCAACCCCCAATCCCCATCAGTCACCCAACATTTCCCTTCCACAACCTGCCGTCTCCCTCAGAAGCAAACCCTGAAGTCTACAGGTCATCATGCATGTCACATAAACGCTAGATTCCAGCATTCATGCGTGTCATCCTCGTCTCTCTCTCTCCTCTCGTTTCCTGTAATCGGCCTGCTGTCGCTCCACTAAAAGGCAAAACACAAACATCATCAGCTCCATGAGACTATTCCCGGTCCCTGACGACGTGACATCATCTCAATGCAACCAGACGCTGAGCTGCAGCGTGACTCCGCCGTGCAGAAGTAACCCGAGCGGCCGGCCGGCCGGCTGTCGGCGGCGTCGACACCCAAAACGAGAGATGACCTATGACTCAGCCGCCCATTTAGTCCTCGTTGGTCTTTGCCAGGGAGGAGAGAGAGGACCAGAGATGCAGCGTTTGACTCACATCCACGGCGGATCACAGCAGAATGATGAAATAAACGAGAGGTTAAACACGATCGTCCAAACTTCAACCAGATGGAACCGGTTTGTCCGACTCAGTGAAGGACGGTGCAGTTTGGTGCTGATGAGGCTGAAGTGAGCGTTTACCAGAACAGGACTGGAGTGCCGTGCTTGCTTTATTCACTCTTTTTGTCCTAATTGTGACCATAATTCATTGCAGCATCGCTATGGAAACTGAGAGTCCACAATCAGCGCGCGGCCGCCTTAAGTGGCGGCTTAACAAAAAGACATTAATGAAAGTAAAGGCTGGAAAAATAATGTTGACTTTCGCAGTGGACGAGGGAGCGGAGGCAACAATGCGGCGGGTGATTCTGTATTGTTCGCAGTGAACGATTGGATCATTAAAGTATTCAATTTAAGTGCAATTTAGGTTCCTGGATAATTTGAGAGTTATTATCCTGGAGACAAAAAAATAAGAGGCAATCAGTCATCCCTTAAGAAGTAGTGATTGGAAGCACTCTCACAAATAAAGGCCACGGCCGGTTTGCAGATACCGAAATGTCTTTTCATTGCTCGGG
>CAAKHC010006966.1:8360-22468 GCA_901007825.1 Macroramphosus scolopax
TGAGGGCGGAGTCCTTCTCAGGCCACTTCGCTGCCTCACTGAGCTTTTTGGTGATTTACACGTTAACCTGTTCCATGATTGAAAAAAAAAACTTGTGCTACTTTAAAAACAGGGCTAGACTAGATTCCATAGGTGAGAAGCAGAACCAGTCGGAGCTTGTGGAACCAATGACATTGTTGAAAGGAACTCATGACAAATTAGCCCCATTTGAATTTCGTATGAAGTGGATGGTTGTTGCATCCATCCCTGTCATCTGCTGCCTCTCCCTGTGACCCCCCACCCCAGCCCCTCTTTCCATGCTATGAATAATGTTTCTAGCTAGTAAAAATAGAATTTCCTCCGCCAAAGATAATGTTTTGTTTCCTCTTGCAATACAATAGTTTTGTGTCCTGATATGTAACTATCCAGGACCTGACCTGCCAGGAGCCACAATGTGCTGTGAAGGTAAATTAGGAACAATGGCCCCGGGTTGCCCAGGACAAACAGAAGATTAGGGGTTTGAGAGTTGTGTTACTGAATTACAGTTATTAAACTGTTGACTAATTAGAACGCCCTCATGCCTTCTCCTCCATCTCAAGCTGGGCCTTCAATCCAGTATTATGTTGGTAGTAGATTAGTCAGAGGAAAAGTACTAGATGTGACTTCTTCAAACTTCTTTAATACTCCTCACAAGGGAGAAAAATATGAAATTTTGTAATGTAGTTTTCGAAAATGGAGAGATGATAGTGGGATATGTGCTGTCTGTCTGTAGGAATGAACTTTTAATGCAGCACTTGGTGAAGCTATTACAAAATTTAAATAACCTCTTCCACCTCGTATTGCAAAGTTCTCCATCGTCTGAATACTGTTAAGTATGAAGTCTTGATTCTTCAATACTTGAAGTCATAGCAGGACATAAAAGAAATGAATTGTCTCTGCATTTCTGTCTTATCAAAAGACCAGACCTATCTACACTCAGAATAATAGGCTTTTAGGGTTGTTTAAGCGGATGATTCTCTTCATAAAAGCGCCATGCGCGCTGAAATTGTTCTACCTGCTGTTAAAATGACAGAATCATCCGTGAAGGGGCAAAGGGAGACAGTTGTTTCAGACCACCAGTGTGAATATAGTCTTCTGGAGTAAAATATATTATAGCAAAAATAAATGGGCTTCTTTGTGTCTGAGTGTAGTGCTGGTTATTTATCAGAAGTCCTTTAGGCAAATCATTGTGACTTTACCAGGAACATAGTCCGGCCTGCATGCTTGGATATTTTTCTCCTTTTCTTTTTCCCCGCTCATCGGATTTCAGCAAAGTGGCCCCTCTCCATTGTTTGCCACAAGGCAAGCATGTGGTGCCTGTGGCCTCAACAGGAGGTGTTGAGGTAGCACACATTTATTCAAGCAATTTGCAGATCTCTCTAATTTACACCGTTCATTTTGCATGGTTTTCCTATTGCATTTACTAATTATACATACTCACGCAAATGTACCCACTCACTCACACACACACACACAGGCTATGTTCATATGCACACAATCATTCTGAGAGCAATGGAGGCCAAACATTTCCTGTGATGGATGTCTTTCTCCATCGTTTTAATAAGCTCCGCTGGCCAGACAGGAGAATTCTCTAGCAGTCAAAGTGGCTTCTGCTTCATTTAATCTGAACTGGCAAAGTTAAATTGAGCATCCTGCTAAAATTGTGTGTGTGCACAGCTAGTTACCTTTCACTAAAGAGCGTGGGATGCTCACACAAAGCTGGACACTGATAGCCATTGTGAGCTCAACACACACAAATGCATTTTAGTCTGCAATAACAGAGCCCCGGACTCTGTGCCCCCTAGACATACACTGCACAAGAAAGGCTTTAGAAATACTCCAAAAGAAAAAAAAAATAATGCCTGTCAAACCTATTGCAGATTACAGTGACTTGTATTTCTGTAAAATACTGAATTATATTACATGGCTGCCTTTAGTTGAGGAAAGACAGTGGAAGTAGTAATAGCTGACTGTTAAATTATTCATGAGTTCTGAAATTAATTTTGAACCACAGTAGAGCTCTCCATTGGGAAATCAATGCTGCTTGTATCTGCTGTTGATTAGTCATTTTAAACGGTACTATAGTTTTGAAATGTGATTTACTGCACACAATATAGTACCAGCAAGTTGTATTTTTCTTGGAACGTGTTTTATCTGCGTTGGAGAAGGTGAAGACGTAATCCTGGAAAACCTTCATTGTTTAGGGTTTTATATTAAAGCAACAGAAGTAGAAAGTAAAATTAAGTTACTATTTGTACTTATTTACTTTTTCTGTTATTAAAATGTCAGAGAAAAACATGAGGGATTTTTGGAATTTTTATTTTCCATGAACCCTTATGGCATTGATTACTATATAACTGAGTGTATGTAAGCACACCAGGCATCGGCCTGCTGCGGGGCAGAGACACAATGAACCATTTGTGGTCATCTGAATCGACAGGCACACCGAACACGTTACAACCGAAGGCAAAACAGGCAATAATCGCTGGGAACTCCACAGATGTAGTATGTGGGTTCCCTTTGCTCTGTTCAGATGGGCTGAACCGATGATACTTTTTCCGGCCCTGCTAAGAGCATGGAGAGAGGCCTGAGACAGATGGGGGGTCTCTCCTTTGTAACAGACTGAAAGGAGAGATCTCTAGCAGCTGCAATGATTTTCCCCACATGGGGGTGGTAGGCACTGCAAGATGTGTGTGAAGATGTGTGCAAGAATCATGTCTGTTCCTCTGTGTGTGTGTGTGTGTGTGTGACAAGCAACCACCAAAACACTGAATACTCATGTTGAGCTGCACAGAGGAGCACAGGACAGGGATTTGTCAACCTCCCCCCTGGCCCTTCTACATTTGTTTAGTTGAATAACTTCCAAAGGGGGTTTTTCTGCAGTTTTCCCACTTTGCTTACAGCTCCAACTCATCTGAAATTACTTGTCTGTTGAAGCTCATAATACACTGTAAATTAATACTACGTAGCTAAACAAAATCGTGAAAATAATTGGGACTCCACCGAGTACAGTGTTGCATTTGAAATCTGGCTTTATCATTATCGTCATATTATTGCCTTTTTCCTGGCACAGTCATATTTTATGCAATAAGTTATCTGACTATAAACGATTCCGTCTGTAGTGACCTGGTTAGTTGTTAATCTGAAATGTGAATTCCCTTTGAAAGCAATTGGCTGGGGACTTTTTGCCTCAGGCAGTCATCAGTGAAGACAACTGAATCTGTCCTCCTGTCTACCATGTTTAACAGGCTATTTATTTCTTTGTCTATCAAAAACTGGATAACAACGGGCTGTACTGTCATCAATTGATGATTGGGTGTCATATTTGTGCACACTTTACTTATATGTTATTGTGTTGGACTGTGATTTAGTGCAATTAGACTGCAGCTATCTATCTGTTATTGTTTTTAAGCCTGGATGACCTTATTGTCTCATGAAGATAAAAGGCTATGTTAAATTGGATTAACAACTGTTTCTACCCTGGTGTTGCCAATAAGACAAGCAGCTTAAATACCGAGGGGATTGAAAGGTGCTTACTTTAGTGCATTCGTGCAATTCGACTAATATCAGCGTTGTTTTATTCATTAGTACCATAATATGACATTTGTGTGGAAATGATCCCGCCAGCCAGTCATTTGATTGTCTCATTGCCATTCAGGACGCTTATTATTACGACAGTCGTTTTAAAAAGCCACGATTGCACAGAAATGTCGGACACTTTTGTCGATGCTCGGTTATTGCAGAGCTACCAAATGTCATGTGGGGAAAATTGCAACCGCTGCACGACATTGTGCATACAAAACTTCGTCATTTTTTTTTTTTTTTTTTTTGCATTTATTACTACGCCCCTGCAGCAGACTTTCTCTCCCGGTGATGTTTTACGGAGGGTAACTGCAGAAAAAGCATATTGGGGGGACGTATGTAAAGTTGAAAGGAGTGGGTTATGATCAAGAACTGGTCTGAGACAATGACGCTGGAGATGCATCGAGCAGAGTTTCTCCAGCTACCTCAACACGTCCACCTCTGCGGGATCTGCGCTGCAATTTGAGCCGCTCACCGGGGTGTCTGCTCGGGCTGCGACGCCGAGACTAAATCACCCAGTGGGCTATAATCCTATCAAGTTTTGTGTATTCACCGTCGTTTATTTCCCGACTTTCTAGCAACGTCCTAAACTTGAATAGGGAACTTTAAAAATAAAGGTTTGACACTCCATGTTCCTTCCTAAGTGCTTTTCACATGTTTGAGCTGCACATGTAGCTCGGTCTCAACAGTGGGAAACAACAGAGGTCTGGTGTCGGTGGGCTGCCAGACACGCAGGATGAAGGAGGGATGCAGCACAACATCGAAGCAGCAAGTTGCGGTCATGAAAAGGGCCTTGCAACGAGAGCGATATTATATTTTTTAAGTTGAGTTAAATCATGTGCGGTACTTAAACTGAACAGCTTAATTTGGGTATTCGGAAGAAAAAGTGCACTCACGATTTTTTTTTTGTTATTACTTTCGCTTCAAGCGTTGCTCTGCCTGTGAAACAACCAACTCGGTGCAACCCTGTAGCCTACTATCGATGTATTTTAAAAAAGAGAAGAAGAAAAAAAAAACCGATATAGATATTAATAATGGCCATTCCGCGTGACTTTAATTTCCTCCTGTCAGAAAGAAGATCCCCAAAAAAAAGATGCACTCCCAACAGGACCGCACCAGCAAAAAAAACACTTACCTCTATAATCAACCAAAAAAGGGATAGTAACAGGTATCCTCTTATATTTGGGTTCACAACGGGGTAAAAGTAATAATCCAATCCAGGCTGTGCTGATTTAAGTTCGGATCCAAAAAATGCTCCTCTCACTCACAGGGCTATATGGAGTTTATCTGTAGCAGCACTGCTGTGTTTACTGGTGCCCCCTCACACACATACACACTCTGCAGGCTTTGCAGGGACATTGGTGCACGGATAGATCCCAATACAAATGTGGAGCTGTGTTTGCCTCTAGCCTTGCTTCAATAGAGCACTGATGTCATCTGGAGGAGGGGCCTCTCTCTCTCTCTCTCTCTCTCTTTCTCTCTCTCTCCACCCCCCCCTCTCTCCACCCCCCTCTCTCTCTGTGATTTCCCTCTGTTTGGGAGATGCAAAGGAGAGATGCAGTGTTGAATGGATACACTAGGGGGAGTGGAGGAAAGGGAAAGGTAATTCACACCCTTTTCGGATGTGTGCACTGAAGAGGAGCAAGTAGTCAATGGTTGAAAAGCAATGCTCATGAGCTGAAAAAGAGGGAGCGGATAAAGAAGTAGAAATGCATGAAAGATGCACACGGCTTTTTATATGTGGTTTGTTATGAGTCTGCATGTGGTTATTTGAGCCCTAGTGGGAGCGTTTCTGGCATATTTGTTCTTGTTCCTGGATCATTTACAGAGATGCTTTTTTTTTTGCGTCTAGCAATTATTTACTAATGTTAGGATTTCTCAATAACATCTGTTGCAAGCGTTTGTTATATAGACACAATAAATGTTTTCTGAAAGGAGGAGGAATCCAGTGTTTTTACAGTCGATAATTAACTAGAAGAATTTAGAGTTGTGTTTTTACTCCCGATATGTGTTCCTGTGTGTGGCTGCAGGCGTGTATTCATACATACAGCATGCACATGCATCGAATGTATTGATGCAGAAGAGACATGCGAGTATCTCTGACATACCTGAACTGGACCGTCTTTGCCCCCTGTGCTGTGTGTTTGACCCTGTTTGGTATCATGTTTAAAGGAAGCCAAACACTGGTCCTGCGCCCTTTGAGGCCCAAAGCAGCAGTGAGTCACCCTGTTAGTCAAAGTGTTTTACAGCAGAGCTGACCCAGCCGACACTCCCTCCTGCCCTGCATCATCTCTACTGTCTCCCCCTCAGGCTAACTGACAACGCGGACACCACTTCCCAGCGTGCTGAGATGCAATGAAGCTGGTCTGCTCATCTGTCGTTGAATATCAACTATCTGATTTACGCGACGTATGCAGCTGTCTTTGGAGACTCCTGTCTTACACATCATTCATTACTGTCAAACTACCTATATCTAATTACCACAAGCCTATAAGGCCATTCTGTTGGTAATCAGTGAGTTGAAATCTAGGCAGAGGCTGAAACTTGTGATTTACTAGTTGATTAAAGTTCCAACACTCTTTGGGTAGTGAGTGAAAGAATGAGAACTCTGCAACCGAAATTAACTTCCTACTTATGGAGGTTGTTCTGGGCTGCTGCTCCCTTGTACTGCTAAAGTGTGGATCGTAACTGATGTAATGTATCTTTTCGTTTCCACCGGAGAGAAATACTAAGTTTACTCCATGAGTGCGAGTGCATCTATCTGGCACAGCTGCAGCTCCGTCGCACTTTGCAAGAAAACCAACACATTTTGTCAGTGAACTAGACTAGTTCAAGTAGCTGCACTGAATATTTCCCTCCTACAATATGGCGAATGTAAAAGTCAGACCTAACCCTGCTTTATATTGATATATTCTTGCATGTTTTGAGTAAAAATGTTGGTCATAAAGGCAACCTCCTGACATACACACCCGCATCCACACACCAATACTGTTTTGCTATTTTTCTCCCACTATTGTCTACTCAGGAGGAACTGTGGACCTGTACTCCGTTTGCAGTGGCCTCATCGAGATGGTGTGTACTGAATGGAAGAGTGACTGTCTTAAGTGTCTAACCATCGCTGACATTACGTGGCAAGTTATTTTGCCAGGACAGAGAAACATGTTCTAACCTCAGCCTCAGCACATCAGCAAATGATTCAACCATGATTTCTATCTTAACTGGAGTACCTAATTGTACAGACACTTGAGCCAGCAGCATCTGCCAAAACTACTTAGTCCCCAAGTGTAGTTTCTCAGATTTGTTTGCTTTCCAGCTGGAGTGCCTCTCACTTTTGTTCTGAACACAATGGCTTTCCAGACAAATACAAATTGTCTGTATGCTAACCATTTTGATGCAAAATGGTATGAAATAAATGTCTTCCGCCATGAGACTTCCACTGAGCTTCATGCCTGTTTGGTTAATGAGAATACGAGTGTTATCATATTGATCCAGGTGTTGTATGCAAAAAGACAGCAAGGTGAGAAAAGGTCAATCCCTGACATCCTGACTTGATCTTTGTCTTCTCTCTGGGGGTCAAAGCAGAAAAACCTGTAGCTGACCTCAACATTGCTTCCTCTCCTAAATCGACTGCAGACACGTCTGTCAGCGGCTGGTGATTGACCCTAACTCAGACATACAAAGAGCCCCACTGGAAGACGAGGGTGTTAGATTTCCGTTATCTCAAGACCAGGGGTAAATCTGTTGTCCTGTTTAGCTTTTGTTCAAGGGGATGATTCGTTCTCTCCTTTCCTAAGCACGGACCCTAGTCCATCTGGCCAATTTCAGTGAGTCTGAACAGCAGACGTGTTGATTCCTAGTGTGTTGTGTCTGCAACAAGGGGCAGCATAGCTAAATATATGAAGACACTTGATTTTGCTAAGTGCTGGTTTAAGTGCCCTTTTAGTCTGGGGGCAACAAATCAACTGTTAAGAATGCATTGGTCTTGTTATATATATATATGTATATGCGACTGTCACTAGCCCAGCTTTTGTATATCATGACAGACATTCGACCAGTTGATTGATTTACTTTTTGCTGTTGCTGTGGTCATAGCCAGGGCTTCCAGTTGGCAGGCTATGGTGCCCTACTTTCTGGATTGTCTGTCAAAACACACGGGGCTAGGCTGATTGGTGTCGTGCTGGATCGGTGCTATGGGTATTGTTTCATATATATATATGCTTTTTTTTCATTTATGTGTCACTTAAGCTTAGTGTGTGTTTTCTGAAGAGCTTGTGTAAAATACAACCGGCCCCAATACTGCTTAGGGGCTCACAGGGGAAAATGGAGACTGATTTCCGAACATGTCTCCTTCCTTGCTCTGACTGGAATTCATTATTGATAGACTTTCCATGTTCTTAACCAATGCCAAATTGAGGGGAACATGTAAAACGCTGCTGCCAAAACCCCTGCTTTGTTTTTCATTTACCTTCTGCTTTATTTGCATATTCATCCTCTACAAGCAATCAGCAGCGATCTTTGCTGTGGGCCTTTCATCTCCTCTCTGCCATCATGACAGGCAGCTTTTCAGCATCACAACAGTTTAACTGGGATTTTGTGGATGAAAGGTGCTGTTGCTTGCATTAGAGTATTCACAGTTTTGATTTGAAAAGGATGGAATTTGTGCGACAGGGATAAAACGGGGTTTATGGAAAAATATAGATGGACAAAAATGTAGGTGTGTCTTGGATATCATCAGTTTAGGTTTCTTTTACATGTTAATGATGGCAAGATGGTATTGCCCAATGTGGCTGGTAAGAAAAACCTTTGAGAGAAAGAGCTTGTTGCATCTTCATGCATATGAATGTAGATGTGCGATGCATGGAGCAGGGCCTCGCTACGAACATGATCGCTGTCAGGCCATGCAGTACGTTACTAGTCTTTTCTGATGCAGATCCCAGATGTTGAGGGATAGGTTGACCCCTTCATCTTTCGGGACCGTATGCAGACCAGAGAAATTAAAGAGCCAACATCAACAGAGACTAAAGGGGCCGGCATCCTGCTGCTTAGTCAAGCCCAGGGGCCTTGTTCACTAGTCACTTTGGCTGTGTGTTTGTGGAAGAATGACAAGCCATGCAAATAGCTCCATCGGCTGTTTTTCCCCTTGTCTTTTGTTTTCTTTGGTTGTTTTTGTGGTTACTATTCTGTTGTCTGCAGAGCCGAGGAACTCAGGGATGAGCGAGTTCCATAAAAAAGGGTAGAGGGGGGTAGGAGCTTACTTGTCAACATCAGGACCTCCCATAGGTTAATGACCCCAAACACAATGCTCTGTGATCAGATTAGATAGAACACTCTCCCCCCCTGCACTAATCAGCACAATAAAGGAGATAAAAGGAATAATTATCATACAGTGTTTTCACAGTCCAGCATACATCTCTAATGTAGCTGACTCGGGCTCTTCTCTCTTCCTTTGTAACTGCTTTACTATACTGCTTATAAATGTGTAATTAGCCAACTTAGCATCTTTTCTGCAGCCTTAGTTAAACGGCCACATTTACCTTCACAATGGACTCTGTATGCTCCTGTAAGCGCTGACTGAACTTTAAAGACAAACACACAGCTTTGTGATTGTTTAACTCAACTGCACAGAATATAGGTGACTGTAGTGCGTTAGTCCTTTTCAGTTTAGGAGTTAGAAAGGGTCAGTCAGGGTTTAGAGCTGTAAGGAGAGGAAGTCAGAGCTAATGTTATCTAGGGAAACAAAGCAAGTCTTCGTTGCTCTAGATAAGATAGCATAGATCATACATAACCTCAAAGTCCGTAATGGCCCTGTTGATTGGAACAAATACAGGAAGTATGTTAGGCAACGGCATTTGTGGTAAAGAGAAGGGGGAGTACTAAAGAAACGGAGGTCTCGTTACACAGAGCTGCCATCAATGTGATCAAAGTGTTCACTTATCTGTGCCAAACACTAACTCTGACGTTGTTTTCTCTGTGATCTGAATGACTTTGTTTACTCTCATGAGTCGTATCTAAAAATTGCGCCTTTAATGATTTCTCAACTTTGTTTTCCCGCCGCTGAACACAACAAATACTGTCTGGAAAATACAAAAACAATGGGAGAGTTTTACATGTTCATGCGCTTTAGAACAAACATGGTACCACCAGTGCTCTCAGCTCTGAGACGATGCTTAAATCACTTGCTTAGAATACATCCTCATGATCCTTCTCCACACTTGTGTATGGTCCTTCAACTGCATCATTAGCATCATTTAGCACCACACCTAAAACATAATGAATGCAGATAGTTTAATCAGGGCACGTGGCTCACTGAATGCTGTGATGAATGTGAACCATGTGTTATGGCCTTTGCAGTCATCAGGTCTCAACCCAATTGAACACCTATGGGAGATTTAGGACTTGTGTGTTAAACAGCACTCTCCACCACCGTCATCAAAAAACAGTTTGAGGGAATATCCTTTAAAAGGACGTGTTCGTCCCTCAAGTAGAGTTCCTGGGACTTGTAGAATCTATGCCAAAGGGCATTGTAGCTTTCCTGGCAGCTGACAGTCACCCTTATTATAGCCCTTTTTACACAGCCTGTTCAAGAGAGGACAACTGCGCTGTTATTGTGCTTTTTTTCGTTTTGTATAAAAGCACCAAGATGGAATTGGGTTCTGAGCCGTTCCACCGTTAAGTCAGCAGTGGAGGTAGTCACAGAGACGAATCAACGTCTGTGTAAAAGTGAGAGCTGTAAAGGTGGGACGGCGACCTACTAGACACATACGTTCTTGTGTGACACATCCTTGCTATCTAAAATCAAACACTACATTATTCTGGCTTCTTCTCATTTTGTCTCAACAAGCAAAGTGGTGTAATGATGAGGTCTATTTTACAGCAGTATAGTGGAGTCTCCGTGTAAAGACCATCTTAAGAGATTTACGTTGTTGTTCTTATAATCTGTCAGGCATCTTAATGTTGTAATGTGGTGATGATTAATCAACTTCAGTTTAAGTTATTGTGAAAACTTGAATAGCCAGAAACACTTAATTGGAATGCAACTTTATCTAACAGTGTTTTCAGGCAACACCTCCAGCCCCACTACGTCTCAGCATCTGACACCGGTGCTTTGGGACTCCGCATGAGTGACTCGGATATCGAATGTCGTCTTGCTCTGCACTCAGGAGCCACTTTCAAACGGAGCCTAAAGAAAGCGATGATGGAGGAATAAAAGGACAGGTTGAGATAAGGGACAGTTATGACTTTCTTGAAAGAGGAAAGTCATAAATGTCCCACCCACCTATTAGTATGAGGTGCTTGTGGTGGAGTTGTGAGTGACATGTTTTAGGTAACACTAGAAGCAACTGGAGTAGACCCTCTTTATCCCACTCTGTTGGCGGGGTGATTCTGAGGTTAACCCTCATGTGTGTGTAGGTGTGTATTACATTGGCGGTCAAGGGAACAAAGTGAGAGAGAATTTCGGTTTGGTGGAGCTGCAGTGTAAACATTCACAGAGACATGCTCCTTGTGTACATGTGCATGGAACAGGGAAGGTTTGGACCAGCTTATTTCCTTCACTTGTTTTCTGCCATTTACTTGCATGCAAATTGATTGCTGCTACATGACCAGGGAAACCGGAGTCAGAAATCCTCCAACAACAAGAATGCATTGGGCTTGTGGCCCTCCAAGTCCTCTCCCAGGCTGCTCGTAACCAAAAGAAACTGCTGTTCCTCTATTGACTCAGACGATCTTCTTTTGCACAGCCACCTGGAGCAAATTCTATTGCGTTCAGATAAGGTTGTCCTCATAATGTAGCATGGGGTCATCCAGCGGAATATACCTGCAAATGAGTGGATAGCTCTGGGCTCAGGCAGAATGCAGGGAGGATGAATATTGTTTATTTGGATATAATATTCATATTTTGATGCTGCAAAGCAGTTTCCCTTTTCAAGTTCTAAAGGCTGTTTTTCAGTGCAGTGGCAGGGTATTGCTTTTCTTCTCACAGGCCATAACCTTGAAATATACCTTTCCATCCTCCAATTTCACAAAGGGGCAATAAGACAAAGCTGTGACTTTTCACAGTCCAGTAAGAACTCTTTCAAGCCGACCCATCAAAGACAACCAGTAATAGGTAGAGGAGGTCAACCAGCAAATCCCCATTAGAGGAGATGGGTAGATGTATTGCGTAAATCGAAGTAGTGTCATTATAACTAACATCAATCCCCTAAATGCAATTACAGAGATGTTAAATTATACGTAGCAACAGGAATATACTGATGGGGCAGACCATGGCAGCCGCTGACGCTGTCTCAGTGTTGGTATTAAAATATCTGCGAATTGAAATGGTCCTTCTCTCTGACGGGTGTTTTTGTTGTCTTTATTCTTGATTGAACTGTAGCTGCCTGCGTCAAGTTTCTGCATTGCAACAGTCTCTCAAAAAAATCATTCTCCTCTTTGTAAAGGCCACTGTAATGCAGAGAGCGCCACGCAGCATCTCAATCCTCGGAATCATTTATCACTGTGAACATGCCATTTAAAAATGTTTTTCTTTCTTTATACATTGAAGCTCTTTACGTTACCGTTCCCACATATTTTATATTACCATGCATTTACTTTGTGTTCTTTTCACATCACCACACAATTTTCTGTTCTTTCCCATGCTTTAATCGTTTGAACAGCTGCAATCATACAGTAGGTATATTTATATCCAGTGACCGATTTCCCACACTGGGAACATTACAGTTTTAATAATCATCTACTGCAGCATTTTTCTTTTTCATGCTTATCACCTGAATATTTTAGAATGCCTGGAATTTAGAGACAGATACCTACCCAAAAATGGGTTGCTTTGACACTGTTCCCATGTTGTATTACAAAGGTATGTCTTTTCTGTAGTTTGTAAGAGTTGAGACAAGATTCTGCCAGATGCAGTTAAGTTTTGAGTGCACTGCAGCAGCAGCCACCCCCAACTCTCTCAGGATAGGGAAAGCCCAGAGGAGGCTCCATTTAACCCCCAAGGATTAGTGCTCATGCCTACTTTAGCACTGGTAAAAGAGAAAACGTCTCTGCACATTGAGTCAGCAGGGATTCAGGCTAGCTCGACTGGCTTCCCACACAAAAGTTAACAAAGAAAAAAAACAGTGAAGCATCAGATTGGACTTGCATAGGGTTTGATGTTTGCCCAGCCCGGTTTACTATTTGCCCCTCTGATGCTTTCACAGTACATTATCCTACCAAAGTATGCAGTTGTAATCTGAACAACATATTCAAGGAGGAAAATATCTGCTGCAATAGCCCGTTTATGACAGAAGCTGCATTTAATTTCTTTTTTTTTACCACCAGTATAAGAAAGTGTACAAATTGTAGTTGTAGTTGTTCAGGGGGTGTATTTGGACAGTCCCCCCCCTGCTTTCTTGAGCCTTTTATGCTTAGCTGACTCGTCTTTGCTAGGGTGGGGGGGTGGGTAAAAGAAAAAAACAGCCTGGTGGTATTTCTTTATGGGTTTAGCTTTTGTCTCCTCTCCCACTGCGTCTTATAATTCACACTCTTCCCACACGTCTTTATACTATATCACAGAAAATAGAAGTTCCTGTTTTAAGTATCTTTCGTCTTGCAAGTGAGAAATGGCGTGGAGATACAGTTCGGTGCCGCTGTCTGAGGGCGTGGCCTCCCTTCAGGGTTCCCTGGCAGTTGAGGTTCTGTCTGTTGACTTTAGTCCTCCGTTGACATTCCCTTGTGTTTGTCTAGGCTTTCATCCCGTCTCCGTTCAAACAAGCGCAAGCAACTGATAAAACACATGCTCTCACTAAGTCACAGTGAGAGAGACACACACACACACACACACTGCCGATGTGACACATAGACAGACTTAGATTTTGCCTCGTAGCAACAGGTGATGGTCCAACATGGAGGAATAGCCAGCTCCATTGTGTGTTTCCTGGGCAATTCTAGTAAAACCGATGCTGGACTTGTTTAATCGTATTAACAGGTAATTCTTCTCCTGACAGAATAAAGTGCCTCAATGTTGCTGTGTGTTACGTTTATCCTGGAGAGCACTGCGGTAAAGTATCACAGGCCTGGTCTTTCATCCTCACAGACAGTACGTTTCCATGGGCAGCTTACCCGATAACGCAATTACCTCCTACCACCCGCTGTGACCCCCCTGCTGTGGCTTATCCGAAAGTACATGTCGGAGAAAACATTCGAGAAACAATCGAGAAACCGGCCGAAGCATTGCTAACTCCGATCCGCTATGTGGCGCTGGAGCGCTTTTGGCCGCGGTGAGAGTAGAAGAAGAGCGGTGAGCATAGTAGAAGCGTAGAAGAAGAGCGCCGACCGCGTTCGATTATAGTCTTTAATATAGTATTTCTTCAAGCTTTAACCACAGATTCATGACAGGTGGTAAGCCATGGTGTCGTTTGACGTCGTCCTGGAACAACGCCTCCTTTTATTGCGTCGCTCGTGCTGTCTTCGTCTCCTTCCATGTCCGGGTGAAAGTCGCCGGCGGAAATAGTCGCGCATGCGCAGACTGC
>CAAKHC010006966.1:33455-79556 GCA_901007825.1 Macroramphosus scolopax
TCATATTGGTTGGCACCTCAATGAAGCTGCTTAATATATTATCAGATGGTCTTTGACGGCATCCATATTTATGAGTTGAACCCGAATTATTCTTATTTGCAGTGTTCTGATATATAAACATAAGAAAAAGCTCTGCTTCACTCCGAGGCAACATCGCTGGTCAGTCAGTAGGAAGATGAACTCATCGCTACATGACACAATCAACGTTTACAGCTCATTTTGACAAGAGTGATGGGCGAGCACGCCTCACGTGGGCAGCCACTGAACTCTGGGATTGTCTGTTCCGATTTGTTGTGGTGAACATCCTTCCGCTGTCTTCCTAAACAAATAACTGTCATTTCATTTTTCGCCGGACCTCCTGTTCTCCCACTTGGCAGACCATTTCCTGGCTGCATGCACTGCTGTCTCCTGCTCTCTGATTTAGAACGAACAGTGTTTGTGTTGGACGGACTGTAGAGGGAATCAAAGGCTGCTGTTTCTGAGAAGTTATAATCAAATCATGGCTAAAGTACGTTATTGCTTTACAGGAAACACACACACACACACACACTCACACACACAAATCAGTATCATGATCATCAAATTTGCTCAGCCTGCGCTGTCACTTTAAGAATGACCTGTTTATAACCAGTCATAGTTATTATTGCTGCGACATCACAATATTTTGAATTGAAGATTGGCTGTTCGTTTTAAACATTTGTCTCCTCAACCTTTTGCACCCCCTGTGGTTTTATAGGTAACCATATCCACTTTTTATTTAATACCTGAAAAAATTGCATACTTTCAATGCAAAACTTTAGGCAGTAAAATCAATGGAATTCAACCAGATAAGTTGACCTTGTAAAACTTAACACTGACCTCAATCAAAGTTATATAAACATAAAAATGCCAAAGGGGGCTCGACTTGAACAAAACATTGAGTGTTAGTGGGTCGTGTCAGTCGGGGACAGAGTGCTGCCACAACGCTCCAGATGGGCAGTGTTGTAGCTTCTGTGAGTGGGCTCGGAGGCATGAAGCCTGCATGGAGCCTAAACAGATGCTGCTCTTTAAATGAGACTTCTGACATTAACGGCAGTTAGTGCGCTCCTGTGAGGCTTCCCTTTACAGCTGTTCTGAGGCCATTTCATCTTTTAATTTGGGTGGGGAGAGATCATACATTACATTAGTCAAGCAGGACATACTGTGGGCCAATAGGCTCCCTCTGTGGGACCCCTGCATTTTACATTTCCTGTGGGCTGATAGCTTCGGCGCTGCCTCCTGTTTAATAAGCCTCCCATACAGAGCGTTGGCCCTCGCAGACCAACCTAACAATGAGAGTCAAATGCACAAGGTTTTTCAACCCATTGGCTCTTTAGATGTGCATGATGAGTGAAGAACACATGTTCATTACTGGAATTCTTTATCTCGTCTATGTTACAACAGAAAACTACCGAGCTGCCAGGATGCTGCGACCAACACTCTGCAAATATATGATAAGTTACTATGAACAAAGGACAATCTTTGTATTTAGAATGAGTTAAATGCGCCCAGGAGACACCGCTGGAGATTACAAATCTGCAACCGGAGTGCTATAAGAGATTGACACACTGCTGTTGACTCAATTCCAACTTAATTAGATTGTAGAACGATTGCTCCCTCTCTTTGATTTAGGTGGCAGAGGAGAAGAACAGATGGGTATTAAGTTATTGCATTTGTATTTTGATGTATTAGATATTGAAATATTACACCCTCAAGGACAGGGGTCAGCACGCAGCTTGTACACTGAGGTCTTAGAGTGAACGTTTGTACTCTGGGTCACATAAAAAGAACCACAACATCATGTCACGATATCCAATCCTATCAGTCAGGATTGTGTTTTCCCCAATGCTCTTACACATGGTACCAGAGAAGTGCTCACACATCCTTGCCCTACCTAACAACCATGAAAATACAACACAACAGGGGACACTGACCAGAGAGCGATGAAATTGGGCTGATCCATTGCATTTAAGCACAAGGTGCTTGGTGAGGTTAATCCGGCACTGCTTGCGTTGCTCCAACTGGTCTGTGGTCTGTTTTAAGTTGTGTAAAGCTCTCTCTCTCTCTCGTCTCTCTCTCTCTCTTTGTGTGTCATGGCTAACCACAATAATTATTTGTTAGTCGTAATGGTTTGTGTACGTCACTTTGCAACACATCTATCGCATTGCAGCCAGGCAGGGCTGCAATCTGTTTCAGCAGCTCCAACAGGATCCTGCTTCATCCTGCATCCTATCTCATCAAAGATGGAAGGGAAGATTAAACCACATCCTATTCTGCACACTTGCAGCACTGGGCAGCAGGAGGCATTCACTTCCCTTGTTTTACTCATAAATAAGATGGATGAGGCTTAAAGGTTTATTCCATCATCAGATGTCTTAAAGCCGATTCGATCTTGCAGGACAACCTAGAATCATAGTGGGATAAATGCTTTTATTGGGTGTTATATGAATAATGCATCTGAAAGCTTTTTAATACCAATCATACCAACTGCTCACACTCACTAGGTCACAACGGTCTGTTATGTTTTGGAACAAGCTGCCCCTTTTTAGTCGGAAATGATTTGTCATAGATTCTGTCTTGTTGACTAATTAAGTATTTGACTTGACAGTGTGACACAGACTTGTGCAGTTTTGTCAGACAGTCCTCTCAGTGGGTCTGAAGCTGTGTTGCTTTGGTGTGTCCTACACAGACACACCAAAGCAACACAGAGAGAGAGGAGGAGGAGGAGATATAAGCCAATTAAACACTTTGGAGCATTGGAACTGTAGTCCAGATTCAGAAATGATGAGCACCCCAAGAGCTAGCACTGGTTCTTTACTGGTTCCTCAGTATAATTACAACTTCCATTAATGATCACAAAGTATCTCCTTTTTGAAGTGCTGCCTTAATCCAGCCAGTGTCACATTCTTTTAGTGTGTTCAGAGAGGAAGATCAAAGGAGGTAATCTGATGCCAAATCTAATTTTAGCAGTGTTCTGGGTTAGGTTTTTAAAGAGATGCCGCCATCTTAAATTGGCTCTGTTTTCAAGAATCTAATTAATGATTGTTAACATGTCGTGGTTTCCATTTGAATTCACGATAATTCACAGTCGTTCTATTAATCTGCTTCATTCAATAAATCAAAACCCACTGACGTCCACCAGCTGTATAATCCTCACAGTGCACTCATATTTCGGCTGGACTGCGTCGTGGTTGAGGCAACCTTGAAATACACATAGATCTCAATCTGCAATGGAGGTCACAGAGACATTTTCATCCCTCCTACTCTCATAACCATTTTTAAAAAAAACTTTTACAATTCGATTGTATATGTCATGTAACATGTGGCCGACTGACCCGTTAGATCTTTCAAGCAATTTGTCATGTCTGCCTCGTGCACTACGAGGCGGAAGGTGTCGGGACTCGGAACCCGTCCTCATTCATACTCCCTGATTAGTTGTTGACAGGAAGTACTAGTTAGGGATAATTCTGGAAATGGATACAGCACAGTGCTGTTACCCAATGCATTTCAAATGATGTGTCCTTGGGATGCGAGATGACTGCTGAGTCCTGCTATTCATGCCAGGAACAGGCTGTGACTATTGGTAATATTGAATGGACCTGACGACGAACAGATCTCATCGACCTTGAGTGTTGTTTAATGAATTTTCCAAAGCTTTTATTTTGTAGGTATCATTACTTCATTATTAAAATGCATTTGTTTTGGATAACAAAACTACATGTCACAAGTGTAATGTAGCGTGTTCCCATTTTGAGTTATTTAGTATTATTGTTTAACACTGATACCATTTGATATCAGTTTCTTTTGGACATGTCCAATACAAGGATATTAGACTTGACTCCTGAATGTTATTCATGTGGATCTCACATTGCAGATTGTGGCATTCTTCTATCTCTCGCATAAAGTGCAAGGAAACAGAATTATTCATGGTGTTGAGTGAGATGAATATCCGAGGGGTGCCTTCCCCCATGTTTTCTTCTCCTTGAACATTCTCCTCTACAGTCAGTCAGTCTCACGGCCTCAGTGTGTGCTCCTCAGAAACTTTCATCTTCTTCAGAAAGTGTAAAAGCCATATAAATTGGCTCTCCAGAAGTGACAGACGCCTCATTATGTAACTAGTGTGCTAGCTTGATTTAGTGTTTGATTGGTGTTTTGGAGCTGCCAACGTGAAGCAGTTCTCTGTTTACTGCCCCAACTCCGATTGTCGAGGCTCTAACACAGGAACACTAAAGCTGACAGTCCCATGTAAAACTGTCATGGTTTGGCTGGAAGTGCCGGAGCAATTGCTTCTCGTTATTTCCCACAGGCTCACCACTAATAGTAGATGTGACCTTTTGAGTGAGTGCTATTTGACAAAGACCCACTGCGCCCTGTACTACACCTTCTTGGCAAAGCCCCTGTCATCAGCTGGTGCTGGCACCTTCTGTAAAAACCTTCTCACCAGCTCTCACAAGGTTTTTCATACATCAGCAGGGAGCCTAAAGTCTTACTCATGCTAGTTTGTTCATTTTCAGACAATAGTCGGATATTCTTCATGTCAGTACATCAGCGGGAGGAAGTCCAATATTAAGATGGCTGCAGTAGGTGTGTTTTTGGGGTTCAGCAATGAGATAGAGCTCGGAAGGAAATCAATTAACGGCTGCAATTAAGCAGCACTGCAAAGTACAGCGTAAGGACGACAATATCATTTAGGATATAACCTTCGTCAATCTATCATCTGAGTCCAGCACCCCCAAGGTTACTGTTACTTCTCAGTCTGTAACATGTTCCTAAATTATTTAGTTTGATGGGAATTATTCTTCACTTTCATCCACGTGTGTGTCGGAAGAACATTCTATGATTCTGTTCTTCCCTAAAGTAAAAAGGCAACGTGTGTAAAAAGCCCAGAGTCAAATTACTTGCTTTATCCAGGTGAAATAATGTCTAATCAGCAATTTTCTTGTCACGCCTACATTTAATACAGGTGATTTACAAGTCTGAGTACCTCTACTTACAATGAATGATTTCCATTGTTCAGGCACATGTGAAAAAAAAAACGTCTTTACATGATCTTGTGGCTGGCGTTCTTCTGTTAGGTCGAACCATATTCTCGTTTTAAATATAATGAAAGGGAAAGGGAGACTCTAATGCAGGATGATTGTCAGCCAGGCAGGCTCTATTCACACCGGTCGGACCACTAACATATCGCGTAAATGTGATTGGAGCAAACTGATGGATCGTATCAGCTCCAGTCACTCCCTCTAAGCAGAACAACTGTGTGAATCACAGTGCTATAGACCACCGGGGCCTCTTGTTGGAGCAAAACTCACAAAAGATGGAGTAGTTAACTTTTCTTATTCATCCTGCTTATTCAATATTTTATTCAGGCTCAGGTTCATTTGTTGAAACTGCCGAGAGGAAAATACTTTGCCTGTCTGATTGTATAATACTCACGGTGTCAGCGCTGTGTTTTACTATTTGATAGGGTGCATTTTTAAATCCCCCCGAACAAGCAATTGAAGAAAAAAAGAAGTTGTCTCTTTGTTTTGTTTAACCGAAGAGTATGTAAAGTCCAGTGAGCAGGAAGTTATCCGTTGGGATTCTGTGCGAATGCGTTTTTTGGGGGAAAAAAAAAACAGGCTGTTTGAAAATGCACTGAGGAGAGAGAACACAGTGTGATCTATAGGTGATACAAATAACTATTCTCCAAACAGTATGATGCTATTATTGTTGCAGAGCAGTACTTTTTTTTTAATCAAAGCTAATAAAGCCAAAACCGGCTTCTGCTGGATTTAAGCAACACCATCAAAGGGGAGATAACTTAGCATGGCATCAATAAACTGTCAGTCAAGTCTCTTCTTTTTTTTTTAACATGCTGATTATACAGGAAAGCAACAACTCAGACTTGCATTTAAAATCCTGTTCATGCAGCTGTTTAAACTGCGAGTTAGAGCTTCAACAACGGAAGACATGAGGCACCATGCAGGAACATTCCTCCAATCTCCTCCTCAACCTGTTTAACACTCACCGTGAGGTTTGTTCAGGTGAGCGTTCCTTGTCAGATTCATCAAACTCCTAACTGCAAAAACTTAATATAAATAAAATAGATGCTGGATCGTGATTAAACCTTACAACTGCTGCCATTAATGTTAATACAGGTAGGATTATTTATGAGATCATATCTCATCCGAGAATGATTAGCCTATCTCTCTGAGAGCTTTCATCATGCACTTCAGCGGACCAGACTGACGCGTCTTCATTTAGACTATGTTATGCCTTGAGACATGATTTACAAGCACCGGTTCCTACAAGTGCTCTGTGGGAGCCGAAAGTTTAATATTTCTGCAGAAACGTTTAGTGGTTAAGCCTTTTCTATATTCTGAGCCATATATTTTCATTTATTCCGTCCGTGCCGTTTCTCTGTTTAGACGCTGTGAATTTATTTTCACGGAACATAACCGAGACCATTCACCATTTTCATAAACCGTATTCTTTAATTAACACACAACCTGGAGTGGGGAATAAACTCCATTCTTCATAAGTAGAAACACAGACGCCTTCATGGACACAATCTATGGCAGCGAGGGTGTATTTTTACTGGTCTTAAGATCGGGTTGCTCCAGCCTGATTGCTATTGCCACTCCAGGGAGATGAGTGTCTGTGACATAAACGGGATACTTCTGGAGCCAGTGCTCACTTCACACATAACCTCAACACTTATGCTGCTGGGATCAAATAGACGCTGGTGGGAACAGAATCTCTTAAGTGCTGGTTAAGTGCATTTTGCTAAGGAAGTAAGAGAAGTTTAAATGCAGTTAGCGTTCAAAAAAAGACAATGCACTTTTCCTTAATGCATGTACTATACTTAAGCTCTTTGGCCTGTAATTCTGAGTGTGCCAGATCCTCATTTGCAGACTTCTGTTTTCTGCAAAGAAAAAGCAGTGATATGTAAAAGGGAGTAGATTCAGAAAACCACACCTCAGTAGCTGAGGCGCTCCAATTTAATGCTGTCCTGGCTCCTCCGTCTGGAGAAACCTCAGCCATTTTATTTGGAATATTGTGAAGGGAGCTGTCTAGCTGCCTGGCAGGTACCTAGCTGGGGGTAGTGGACTGTGAAGGCCCTGAGGAGCCATGCAGGTCTTTACCATACCAACAGGGCTGATCAGACGTAAAGAGGAAGGAGCTGCATTAATGTGAGGCGGATAAATCCCGAAATATGACTGGATAAATCCATAATATGCACCTGCTGGCCCAAATCATGCAGGAGCTCTGCAGTGACACAGGGCCTTGTGACGTTTGCAGATAACCTATTTCCGCTCAACCAGAAAATGACAGTGCCTCTTCAAAGCTTGCACTCTTGCTTGGTGAATATCAGCAATGATATCTTGCAGTGTTATATAACATTGCAATGTCTGGTGAGCAAAATCCAGCCTCACTTCATTTCTTTCATGGATCTCTTCAGTCTGTGCCCATCTGCACTTTAATCCCTTTATACACTCTTGTGTCTCTCGTGTTCTCAAATATCACTACGACTTGTGACCAGTGAGATGTCAAGGCATGCATAAGAAAATACAAATAAACGACTGGTTTGATTTGCAAATTGTAACCTGAGTATTTGTGTGAATATCCGTTGACCCACTTCAAATTACTTTAATTATGCTTAAAGTCGGTGCAGGGCTATCAACAGACTTTTTCGGTTTGATATCACATGGGATTCTAAATTCTCTAAATCCGGCTATAATCTTACCGCAAGATGCTGCTCGAAATATAACACAGCAAATGCATAATTCCCGCGATTGAGTTTGTAGATGGTGCTGTGGGAACCGCGGTGCATTCGTGATTAAAATATTAGGAAAGAATCGAAAAGACTTCATCCAATGAACCCTGCTGTCTGCTGAAATCCTGCACGGTACCTTCATAGCAGTGCATCTCTCTCAGTCATGTCGAGAGACTCACTTTTTGTGTCTTTTCTAGTGTTGAACACAATTATTTAGTAACACTTCAATCATTATAAATTAGTTTCTAATGGCATTGACTTCCCCTTCAGAAGGAATACAAACTCGTGTTTAGCAAAGCCAACCTACAGCTTTATTTTCCTGTAATTTCTCCCCGAGCTTATTTAGGATCGGGGGGTTGAGCAGATGCAGGTGGATGTATATTTATGAGGGGGATGTGTATTTCAGGGAGAAGCAGAAGAAGTGTTGTGAAAGGTGACCTTGTTAGATAAAAGGGGGGCTCGGAAGCCAAATGATGAAAGAGAATAGGATCATCCTGGGCTCATTAATGTGGATTTGAAGGTCAGGTAATTATAACAATAGACATGTGGGCTGGTTTTGGCATCTGGTATTGTTGGTTTGTTATGAAGGTGACAAGCCTGCGTAGGAAAGGGATTAATCACTGTGACACCAGTCTGTTGTCACATTGATACATTCAGACATCATAACAGCGCTGCTTTAGTTCTTGAAAGAAGGTGCAAAAACAACACAATTTAAACCAACAGTTTATGGCAAGACACAGCTCAGAATATAAATTGCAACCCACGATCTCCTGATTCTGTAATGAGTATTAAATTCCGACCTGAGATAGAATTCCCATCGTTGTAATTGCAATGATTCTGCACAGCTAAACCTTCCTCCTTGACACAAAAACAAGCCCCTACCAAAGCTAGTGACGGATGATGCTATTACAATGGAAATGCTGCCTCGCACGACAACAAATTCATAACTTAGGGTGGAATGTTAACACTCGAACCACCGCATAGAAATGTGGAGTCAAACACAGCCACAGACTTCAGGTTTGAGTCAGATGAGCTTTAAAACCATTAAACAACGGCTGCAACAAGGACCTTGAAAATGATCATCAGGTAGCAAAACCCTGTCGGTTTCTATTAGTCATCGTGGAAGAAGATATAAATCTGTTTACAATGGCAACACTCAATTATTGACGCTATACTTTTATGAATCACACTTCAGAGGTCAGCTGACCTCTGAGTCCGGCCCGAGTTGTTACTAATGTCGACCTGCAAGACAAAGGGACTTGGCTGAGTTTTAGTGAGTTGCAGCATCTATTCAGCAACTGTACACACATTGCAATACACTGCAAATTGGAACACACTTGCTGAAACCTTGAAACTTCCACTAAATTCATATGCAAAAGCCTCTGTATATACTATTAGTGTGCTTGAAACATCAGTACTGTAAAAGTGTGCGCTGTAGTAATACGGTACATATTGTGACATTAAGTATCGTGTTAATGCTCTGATGTTAACTGAGGCCACACTGTCCACAACCTTGTTTACTTCAGCCACAGTTGCATCATTTTTACTTCGATTGAAGCAGGAGCCAGGGATTCTTTTTTTTTCTGTGTGTGTGCGTGCTGGTGGGATAGCGCCACCTCTACCGCAAGTTTGTCTGGCTCAGTCAGTCTCCTCGGGGACTACTTGAAGCTATAAAGAACAAAAATGCCAACTAGTATTATCAGGCGAAGCAGCATGTGTGGTGTAGCATGCATTTTTAATGCGCCACAAATAAGAAATAGCAGTGCTGCCTTTCTTCTTTCGTCCCACAATGGGTGTCTGGTATGAGTTTTAGTTCTATTTATGTGCATTTCGGCAGCTACTAAAAGAGAAAGGAGCCCGTCATCAAACGTCAGAATTGTCCACGGACATGAGATGGGTCGCTCTACATGTCAAAGCCTTGTGTGTGTATTTCCAGTGGTGTTGTGGTAGTATGCACATGCATTCGTCTACATGCATGCACCTACATCTGTGCATTTTGCGAGTGTGTGTAAGAGTCCAGTAGCAGTGCTTGTTAGGAAGGCTGGTGGAGTGGAGAAGTGTGTGTATGTGTGTGTATCCCACTCAAAAAGAGTTTGCCCAAGTACCTTCGCTTCACTGACTTTTTGCACATCGAAATTCAGCGCCGACATGTCGGACATCAGAACACAATCAGAGGAAGATCTAATGACTATCTAAGTGTCAACCAAGTCTAAAAATGATAGACTTTTTTTTGCTTCCTTGTGCTTATTCCAAGCCTGCCATTTGCAGTTCATCGTGTGTAAGTGGGCAAGTATGTGCCTTATTAACTGTGAGTATGATTTCTAATCAAAGCAGACAAGTAAGACGTGACTCAAAATCATCGGCGGGGGATATTGGAAACTGATTAAATAAAGCGCAGTACAGATGATCTACAAAAGATAATCACTTTTTATAGTTTGGTTCAAATATGTTTACTGGAAATGCGGCTGAAATGCTAAGAACGTCTGAGGCTGCATTACATTGTAGTGATGTCCATGGTTGTTTTGAAAAATTGTACTGAGGTTGTTTTTTTTTTGACTCAGCAAAGTATCTATTTGCAACAGAGCAGACAACCTCAAACTTTTTTAATAGTTTCTTTACCCCACCTTTTATTCCAGAGTCACAGTGGAATACACTATTAGCCGCTAAGCTTATTGAGGAGCGTGCGAGAGGCTGGTAGGGATAAGGTGAGTGTGTATTCGATGGAGCATATTTAAAGGGTTCAGTTGAGGTGGCAGAGACCAGAGGGTAGACAGTATATCTGTTTACTGCCTTGAGGTTTTTGTGGTTATGCACCAGCACTTCCCATTTAACTGCATGATCTAGGGCTCTGCTGACGACAGCAAACACGCAACCCAGATCCATGCCTCACTGCCCTCTGAACACATGCCTCGCACTGAAGTGTGCACAAGCCCTTTTTAGGAAAGCGTTGCTAATATATGGACACACATGAGACAAGGGGGATTCACCAGTCTTTCCTGCCTGTGCTGGAATCTGGATGCGGTGCCACATATCATAAGCAGCGGCTGTCGCACCTTCTGGCTCCGGCTCGGTAATCAATACTTTTTTTTTTTGCTGTGAAAATACACAGCAGTCACCCATCTGCTTTTCAATTGGCCGGGGTGTTTATGAGGTTGCTGTCGGGGTTAATAGTTCGAAGGGCAAACAGGAAGTGGGTGTTTCCACAGTGACAGTGCAGACATGTGTTGGATTGGTTAGCGTAATGCCCCCAGACCAGCAGCTCCTAATGACCTGTCATCTCCGGGCCGGCTGGGGAGCCCTTCCACTGAGATTTACGGCCCATGTTGTGGTTACTACTGGGACAACTCTCCTCCAGACAGACTCCATGTCACAGCCTACTCTCTTGGCTTCACTTTATCTTCACATTAACTGGGTCATTGCAAACCCTGCCTCCTTCCCGTTATTGTCTTCAGAAAAATTTCCAAGCATCCCTGAAAAATTAACGTTCACAGATCACTGCAGCATTTTTTCCTAACGTGATCTGATGCTTGTAGTTGTTCTAGAAATGGACATGTGGTCTGTTCTGTCCTTGAAGAAATATTGATTCATGAAATTCCTCGGGGGGCACACTTCGACTAATACTAAATAGGAGACTATGTGAGAAACACATTAGACATACATTGAAAGAGGCAATTCCAAATGTGCGGCGCTTAACCACAGTAGAAGAAACACATAATGGTTTCTGATAATACTAATTATTGGCTCTCCTGCTGCTTCCCTGCAGGCAGAAATGTGTTGATCCACCACAAGATAGCCAGACTGAGCCCAGGGCAGGCACAGACAGCAAGAAGAGCTGTTTTATAATTAATACACACACTTTGAAATATGCATTATGGGGTTTATGTGGCCAAATATGGATTTCTGTTTTGATTTTCACTCAGGATAATTGAAGCACTTCTCAGGCAACTCACACTGAATGAGGCTCAAGCTCACAACCTTCAGTGCCAAGAGTGCAGAGTTCCTCCGTGTTCGGCTGTGGCTCAGCTTGTCTCGTAGCTGTTTTGTGTTTGTCTAATGTTTGGAGACGGATTGTCGAAGCAAGTCCCCGTCCGTGTTGGGATTTTAATGTCTCCTTGATGTGTACTGCTGTGGGTTTGAGTACACCCCTCTAGGTTACACAGATTTTTGAATGCGAACGCAGCGCGATGTGCTTTAAGAAAAACATGTTTTATGACATTTTGATCATTAAAGGAGATGATGCAGGGAGAGAGGAAATGAAAAAGCATAAAGCAGCATTTTCACCCCTCCCTTCTTCCATATTTATCAAACCCACTGCACAGATGAGATGGCTGTCGAAAGCTCTTCATCTCCCAGCGGTCCATCGCCGTGATCACACAGTCACGTGGACTTAGAAAGCCTATAACATCTCATACACCACTACCCTACCTCACCCCGACGCAGACACACACACGTGCACAGTAGAGGTGTGTCAGACTGATTAGCCACCACATCTCCAAACTCTGATTAGGTGTGGAGTAAATGAAGCGCCCCCCCTCAGGTATGCATTTCCATAATGTCATGTAATTAAACCCCAGTGCTCAGGAATAAGAAGACGCCCCAGGTGACTAGACAATGATGATAGATTGGTGAAAAGTAGCTTACCAATAGCTTGCTTTTACCCGGCGCTGAAACTATTACTTTCATCCCGGTGATAATAGATGAAAATGACGCGTCTAACACATTCACATCATCAGAAAAGTGTTGTCCTAAAAATGCAGATCTCTGTTTGTAAAGCCGTCGCTTCCCAAGCGGGGGAAAATCGGCTGTTCTGAAAATGATGCACATTCGGTTTTGTGTTTACTGTTGATAGCTGACAGATTTTAGAGCTAAACTAAAGCTGGGAAAGCATGTGCATCTTTTTCATCCCCGGAAAAACCTGGAGAGGTGCTATTGTAAACATGACAGTCGACTCTCAGTACATCCCCAGTCTGTGTTTTTCTTCTGTGTATGTTGTGCCCATACTGTAGGTGCACACACGCAAATGACAAAAGGCCCTTTGATGAAATGAATTCTGCAGTGGGAGTGCTTTCTTTGTCCCCATTCCCACTCATCTGGGGTGCTCGAATGAGAACAATGCAAAGCCATAATGGTGCCACAGAAAGGTGTGGAAGCTAAGTGACCTCCAGAAGTCCCCTAGTAAATGTACTCAGAAAAAAAACAAGCCAAAGGTCCGCGCTGTGATTGAAGAGCTCTCCCGGATACCACATGTTCATTATCTGTTGCTTGTGCGTTAAAACATTTTTTGGAGAAATAATAAGCTTTTAATGGGGTAACTCTCACCGCTAATGATACAGCTGGAGCTGAAGATCATTAAGCATGTCGCGTTGTATGATTTTCCCTGCGCCCGCCCGTATGAACTACATTTCAAACACTCCGGCTACCTACTCTCAGTGACGCCCACATTAACAGATGTATCTCAAATCCACTTTAATCATTCTCCGTTTCATGTGCAACTGATGTCCCGGACTGATGTGCAAAATGAAAATGGTTCATTTTTGTACGACACGCGCTCCGTTTAGATCGCTCACTGACGCACGGCATCCCGTGAACCGGACAACTCAGACTATCGTTAGACATTTCTAGTAGTACGTTTGACCTAATCCAGAACACACATTGAAATGTGAATGAAACAACTTTATTTAAAATCACAAGCTTTTCACTAAATAAATTGTCTAAACTCTTATATATGACATGTTTGATGCATTGTGTTTGTATATTGAAAAAACTCACTTGTGCATTTAAGAAGCTGAACTTTTAAGTCCTGATATTACTGTCTGTATAGAATGAGCCATATTTTCTAATTTACTTCTTCTTTTTTTTTCTCCAGCAAACTCGCGTCTTCTCGGAGGAGGGGGAGGTGAGTGAATACTTTTGATTTCCCACTGCATCATCTCATTGCACGTTGCCATAGCATTAAAGTAATTGATGCTGCGCTCCTCGGATTAGGCATACGGCCCTTCTATACACAATCTGTGGGTTCATGGCAGAGTGTAGTGTCTATTTCGCTCCGAGTGTCTGTGTTAAATGTGACCGAATGTAATGGCGAAGCATGAGTGGGAAATGCAGAGCAACCTTGCACTGTGCCACGCTGAGAGACGGTCATTACTTTAGTGGCCTGCCGAAGGACATTATCATCAAAGCGATGGAGGAAATCTCAGTTAGCCAACCGTGGTGTGGGAATAATGGGTAGGGAACTGGAATGCTACTGCCCGATCCCATTCTGCTATTCAGACATTTTGACTCTTACAGTGACATGATTCAAATAATCATTCTTCACCACAGCGAGATGCAGAATTAAAACTTTCAGGGTCTAAAGGGGGATTTTTTTTGAAGATATGTTGTAATAGTATGACAGTGAAATAAGGTCACTGCCTCAGTGTTATCTGTTTACCCTTCTGTGTGGGAAGTCACGGTGCGTCACCGTCTGCTGACGGCGTTCAGTTGTACGTTTGTTTGTGTTTTAGGTGAATCCTCTGATGAACTGAAAGCATAATTATGCTCGGTGTTCATTGTTTATACGTGGTACATATTGTCGTAGTTATGTTTTTCTACAGAACGAGAGCATGGATAATGAGAGAATGTAGGGGTGGGTAGGCGACTAAAGATGGTTAAAAAACAAAAAATCTGCATAAGGACAAAATGATGCATCGTAAGGAAGGAAAAACGTACTTATTTATTGGGCTTGGAACGCCTGGCGTTTAATATGAGTCAGAGACAAGTGACATGAACAGTTAACTGCACATTCCACTCAATGGCCATTAGAGTGTACACAGAGCTGGTGAAGTCTGATTTCCATCTAATCATGCTGCCTGGAGTGGCCCTCGTCTCGTCTGATACATGGTTAAGACGGCAAACTTTCCAGTCGTCGCTGCCTGGCAGCGCTGCATCCCAATCGGTATCGTTGACATAGAGGGGCCCTCATTGCACAGCCATCTAAAGAACGTCTGTGATTGAGATCAGAGGTCGTGTACATGCATCTCCATAACCAAGCCAGGCTCTGTGGAGCACGGCATGCTCTCCTCCTGATTGGTGTCTGTGTCGCGGGCGGCTCTCAGTATCGATTTGTCATAGAGGAGAAAAAAAAAAAAAACAACCGTTGCTATTGTGTTTTTATCACTGTTATTTTGTGGAAAATCTTTTTACAGTTACGTGAGTCTAACATGCAGCTCCATTTCAATAAATCAAACAATGATGACGTCCAATTTGTGGCTGTCAACACTGGAACCTGGGAACTGGAACCTAGCAGCAAGGATACATCTCAGCCGACTGCGACCTAAAACTGTCCGTTCTATGACCAGAGGAATTCAAACAGCAGCTTGTGTCCTTTCTGTTTTATTTTCCTGCAGTTTTCCATTCTTATTTGACTTCCAGTGATGCTATTCTTGACAAGTTACTGGTATAAGATAGGAGGTCAATTGGCACTGAATTACTACGACCCAAATTGTCTTGTATTAATAAGTGAGTGAATGAGTTCGTGTCTAGCTTGTTCATGCTAAAGAACAAGGGAGTGAGTACAACAGGGAGAGAAGGACAGTAACTAAAAGGTATAAACGAGATGCTATTTCCCCCAAAACAAAGCTCCACACTGTTTGTCTTTTATCTGCATTAGGAGGTTTTTATCTCCCGGTGTCTTTATCACTCAAAGGGAGCTGCTAAACCTGCAATCTCTCTGTTCCCACCCCGGCCTTCTCCATACCTCTATCTGTGATTTGGCATGTGAGGACCTCCTCCCTCGACGTTGGCGAGGATCGATGTGAAGAGGAGATGTGCTCTCATATAGGGTCCTTCTTATCTCCCAGCTGTCTTCCCAGGGTTCTACAGAGGGGCAGTTTCTCAACAGGATGATCCATCATGCCGGCCTCACGCACCGGGGCCGTGTTTAGTCCTCTCAGCTAAGGAGAAAGCTTAACTTAATGTGTATACATTTAGTTTAGCAGCTACAAACTTTCAGAGGTTGGTATTACATCTTTTGGAAGTTTTATTATTATTTGTAGGTGTCTTTTCAGAGGTGTCACCTATCTTAATTGATCATTAATAAAACTTGTGTTGGTTTATCTGGAGCCAGCTCAGGGTCAATAGGGTGAAAAAAAACAAAACCCTGGTGAGATTTGGACCCATTATAATATTCAGATTATTAAATTATGGACAAAAAGAGCAATATTCTAATGCCCTGACGTACTATACATTACTTACAAATCACAGATGGGAAGTCTCTCCGGGCTGCATGTCTTCAGCATTATGTACACAATGGGGTTAACCAAAATAGCACCGTTATCTACGTTAGACATGAAGGTCTCACCGGGATTCCACACATGCATGGAGGGAAATAACAATGATCTCTGATAATAGCGCACCAAATGAGGTTTCTGTGAATAGAGGGTAATTATGAATGATACCTTGTTGCTCTTGTGATGTGTGTCACAGCATGGCTGGATGCTGGCAGCGCTCCAAGCGAATAGACCAAATGTAAACATCATGTTGTCTATCGTCTAAAGTCCCCCTAACCCCCTACCCCATTCATCAAACAAAGGCATGAAAGCCGCACACACTGAACCATATAATGATACCATGAAGCCCTATGTAGCGAGACAGAGAGCCTCTCCTGCCTCTGACATCTCCATTCAGGACGGGAGACGGGCTCATTAGCATTCTCACCTAAACCGATGCCTGTTTAGCAATAAGCTTTTACTGTACCAGCCAAGCATACACATCTTCTCAGGTTGGGCCCGCTGTCTCTGCTCCAGTGGAGCAGAGGGACACATGCACGGTTGTTTTGTACGTTCCAACCCCGGTTATTTAGCTAGAGGCTGCTAACACACAGTAAACTCACCCGTCTTTGTCATTGCTTACATAAGATTGGCTGCAGCGGCGTTTGCCCCCAGCTCACAGCGGTTTTACTAAACACTGGTGTGAGTCATAGCAAGTACTGGCACATTCTAATATATGAGGTTAATTATGTTTGCTGCGATTACATCTGGCTGTGGTGGCGCTTCATTCGGTTCTTCCCCCCTCCTCTGCAACGAGACGTCATCGAATGTAAAGTCAAAGCGATATGACGAGGTGATAGAAAACGAATGTGCATACATGTAAATAAAGAGTATAATGTCCAATTATTTTACTATTATAGTAAATGTGTCCGACCACAGAAGCACGACAAAAACATTTCAGGGTAACTATACAGTTACTGAAGGACTGGCAGATACTACAACAGAGTGCTGAAATATGTGATTCAAAAAAAGGGAATGTATCAAGTTTCGGACATGTTTGGATAATCCTTTATCAAGATTTCTAAGTGCTTCACTGTGCATATCTCTGTCACCATTTGTTATGCAAAGACCTCTGCTTTCCTTTCCTGTCACCTCCAGGTGAACCATTATCTTCTTTCTGGATCCTGCCCAAGGCTTGTTTATTGAGTGGATTGAAGGAGAGGGCCAGGACACGGTGCTCTGTGCAGGGGGGAGGGGGGAGCTCTAGATATGGGATGGTGTTGTGTGACAGTTTGGTCTGGATGGCATTGTGTCCCTGTTGCAGCCATGTCAGCTCCGCGGAACCCCCAGGACATCCCCCTACATGATTAATCACTTAAAGATGACATATTATTCTCATCGCTCGTCGATTGCACACTTTACTTGACTGATGGTCTTCGGTTCACAGATGGTGGTAACAGTCATTAGCGTAACTTATGACAGAGATAGCGTGTTTCCCGAGGGACGAGCCTAAATAATGTAAAAAGATAAATTGAATACAAAGATCCCTCCGTCAATGTGGTTCCCTGGGGATTGACTTATCTCCTGATACTTAGTGGGCAGTTTGTTGCACTCTCATCTCGGCCCAGCTAAATAGCTCTTGTGCCTTTTTTAAGGTTGGAGCTATTTATAAAGTAAACTTATGTACATAATCATATTCATACTTGTATGTGATTTTATAATGAGTGTTTTTACCTTTCATTTAAAAACGGGAATTTGCATTCACACCCTTCATGCTTACTTCTCCTATCGTCATCCATATATTGAAGTACCTTCTTGGCTTGAGCCACTATTATTCATTTAAATAATTAATATAAAAGAATCCTCATTTGAATTGGCCGTGTTCTGGCGTAAGTTGGGAAGTAATTTTGGAAACTGCACTTACTTAGTTTATGCATTAATTCTGATGTTGCCTTTATTAAACGCTCACTGAGGGCAAAATATGAAAGGAAGCTTTAAGACTTCACTGCGCCAGTGAAGCGCTCACTAACGTCACGTGTGTCTCTTTGCTGCCCCCTCCTCCAATCAGCAGTGATGGATGGACTAATTGATGCAGAATGATTGGGCCATTCATTTTAGCCTACAATGGTGGGTTCCATATTTAGGATTAGCATTGCATTATAATGGAAAGGGAAAAAAAGACAGGGTCAAAGAATCAATGCACATCAGAAGAAAAGAGGGTCAGCTTGAGGATGAGAAACACAGGGAGGGTTAGAAAAAGACTTAGCGCCATTATAAGAGCTGGTAACAAGACTGGTCACTTGTGTAATGCTAAGCTTATGAGGCATAAGAGGTTGTTCTGAGGGATCTTTGAAGAGGTGTGCGTCCGCGAAAAGAGAGAAAGACATGTAACTGCCACGCGCCTTGGTATCTCTCTCTTAGGCTATGAATCATTCATCTCAGTCCCCATGTATAAATCAAGCTGCCGGCCGTCGCCCGCGGCAGTCATGTCATTAGCTTGTTGACGCACCGCTTGATCCCTGGCACTGTAGTGCATGTGAGGGAAAAAGGCCCTAACTTTAAACAGCGCACATATCAGCATATCAAACTGTCTGGAGCTTTCCGTGCAGCAAGCTTTGTTGAGCTTACATGGACCACACAGACGCAGTCTTACTCAAAGAGACGTGTCTCACCCGCGACTCATGGTTGATATCTAATTGACAGTTTGATATAAACCACTCTACAATGTATATATGTGTATATTTTAGTATATGGGGAGGAGTTTGAAAAGATGCAGTTTTTAACCGTTAAAGCTTGCAGTGCATTTCCTAATCTGACAGTCCCGAGGGGGGGAATGTCATATCTTTGTGATGGAGGACGGAACCAGGGATCTTATTTTCAGTATAACTTTCAGACTGACACCGGGCCCCGCTGCCTTTCACCGATGTAAGGTCTTTTGAGGTGGAGGACTTCCCTCATCTTCAATCTCTTCGCATCGTATATTGAACCAGAGGACTGAGAGAGCGCGGAGCCTTATCAGTTTGAAATGCTAGCTCTGCCAGCTGCATCTAAAAACCTCGGAGCCAGCCTCTTGGCAGCCGAGGCCATGGTATTTGTGATCCTTTTGAAACTTTTGTGTATTTGTCTTTTTGAAAGTACCGATATATACATTTCACATCCTTTCTCTGAGCGCCTGCAAGAGAACAAGCATTCAATAGGACATATCGGTTTCTTTGAATCTTTAAGTTGGAAAAGTAAATCTGTGATATTGCAGTAGTGTCCTCTCCCTCCCTCGGGGTTGCTGCTGTAAACATACAGCAGATGCTTGTTTTCTTTTGCATTTGACCTTTGCAGCTTCTCTCTTTCCTTCTATTGCCGTCTCAGAAAGGACACGAAGCTGGCCTCTGACTTCAATCAGGGGACAGGAAGAGTGATATTCTGCAATCTCCCAGCATACCGTGCCCTTTATGTATATTTGAACCTCCTTCTAATACGCCTTTGTACCACAAAGGACTCAGACTGCAGTTTAAGGATCGTCCACCTTATTCTGTCTCCCCTCATTGTACACAAATCGAAAATAACACCACAGGGCTCGAGAAGTAGGCAAGAAAATGTCAATTTAGTTCCCTTCCACATTGCATCACACACAATCTCCCCAGCACTCAAGCCCCCCCTCTGTGCATCACAATTTCTGGGTCAGTTGTTGAGATTTTGGACAACTCAAATTACCAGCCCCAGTGTCAGAGCACATTTGTATCCTGCATTGACTTCATTGTGGCTGTTTTGGCAGTAGATCCCAAACTTGGTCCGTCCATTTTCCTTTGCACGCATGTCTCTGTGTGACTGTGTGTTCACATGACAGTGTGTGTGAGAGTGTGACTGTGCACACATTTGCTTGCATGATGGCCTGTCGGTGTCTGTCTGAATCTGCAAGTGTGTGTGTGTGTGTGTGCGCTTGAGTGTGTGTGATTCTTATTCTGGGATAACTGGATGCTGAACTGTCTTGTCAGTTGACTCAGTGGTCAGTTTCGGTCCCGCTGCCCCCAGCAATGCAGGGTGGAGTGATGAGATCTGACAGACGGGGACGGTTCTTAGCAAGGCACTACCCTATCCCGTAGTCTCACCAATCATGAGCAAGAGTACTACAAGGACAGCACAAGGGACTCTGAGAGCTTAGCCACATGCTCACACATGATACAGAGACGTTTCACATGCCTATTGACCAGCCACATGAAACCCTATTAATTTGAGATGTTTGCTTTGTGTTTCACAAAATCATGATCTCCCTTCGCACTGTGTATCATTCTGCTATGTTAACTACATTTGGTTTTACCAGAGAAGTACACAGACTGGTTTTGCGCTGCGTAAAACAGTTCACGCTCGACTTCAACTCACCACTGTGCATCAGGAAATCATAAATAAACTGGAAGAGCTTATTGCTCTCAAGGCCCCAATGTTTCGATGGGAATAGGGCGGGTTTATGGACCTGAGCATATGACGGTCCACCGAGGATTGGAGGTCTTTCAACTTCACAATCTCTGGTTGTGTAGGAAGAAGCATAATCACGTCATCATCTCTAAAGAGCTGGTTGATGGCTGATTTGTGGCACTTCCTGTGTGGACCAACCTGCTACGGTGGCCTTTTTTCCGACTAGTAACAATCTGTCGAGCTTTCTGCATCTCTCGCGGGACAGCCTAGTTAGCTCTGTCTGACAGGTCGCTTGCCTACAAGTGAGGTTTCAGCCAAGGGATAGCAGAGCATGCTCCAGAGGAAAGCTGTCATCTTTGCGTCAGACCACAGGGAAGAGGAGCAGATCCTCTCTCATCCCGCCCTTCGTCTTGCTCTTCCCCGTATCTATCTTTCCCTCTGTCAGCCTGCTCCCTCGGTGAAGATCTTCACTTTCCTAGTGCTTGTTATGCTCCTCTCAACCTGACTGTGCGGAATAAACAGGCGGGTGTCAGAGGATGAAACGCCAAGTGTCCCTCAGGAACTGGGCCAGTCGATGAGTTAACCCCCTCACTGTTGCTTCCTGAGGGGCGCAGCAGCCATCCCAGTATGTTAGCCGAGAGTGACACAGGGAAAGTGAGTCGGACTGAGGTGAAAGACGCTCCCTGTGTCCTTCCTGAGGGAGAGATGAACGTTTATACCGCAGGGATGATGCCCACCACTCCAACTAATCCTCTTTTCCCAGACACTTCATTATCACCTGCACACTGCAGCTGCAGTGTGTGTGTGTGTGTGTGTGTGGAGATAGATCTCTAAGGAGAGCCACAGAAACTCCCGTAAAGGTGGGGAGAGCGAGAGGAACGAGCATCGAATAATAGTGAAAAAGGTGAGAAGGAGGGGGGATGAAGGAGTTGTGAAGACTGATGGAGAGATACACAGAGTAAAAATGTGTTGAATGTGGAGAGCAGATGTCAGACAAAGTGGGTGGCAGTGAGAAGAAAACAGTTTGTGTAATGTCTTCTCATTTTCCTTCATGTATTTTAACAACCGAAGCGAGGAGCAGGCGAACTGTAGCGCTGTCAGGGGAGAACAGGCCCTCTCTGCAACGAACCCCCCCCCCGTTTATCAAATCTAATAACTATTTTGTGGATTTACTGAATTAAATTTAACATAATTAAGCGAGCTGAGTGAAAATATAATGTAAATGTTTGCCAAAACACGAGGGGGCAGCTTGTCTATTTAAGCAGACAAAGAGTTGCATAATAGAAATCCCGAATTGCAATAATTACAAGCACGGACTCAAACTGTGTGTCTCTTCTGTTGGATGATTGATTGATTTCATGTTTTCCTAAATTCTGCACACACAAACCGACAAAGTCTGCTGTGTGACATGAACCATCGCTTTCCAAAGATTTTTTTTGGAATCGGTAAATTGTCCCAGATCTAAATTACAGTGTTTGATTGAGTTTGCCGTTAACACAAACCAATTATTACCTGTGTATACATGTTCCTCTCTGTTCCGTGTTCCTATTTTGTGCAGAAGACGATTCCTGTCTGAGTGGGAGAGTGCAGAGCCCACTGAAACGTGTTGGCTCTCCACTGTGAGACTCGCATTAGCACTTGCCATAATTGATGGAGGAGCGTAGTTAGCAGTAATAATGGGCATTATAGGGGGTGATATCAAGACATTATTTTCAGAAAGCTCAAATTAAGTATTTTTGCTGTCGTTTTGCCGAAGCACTAACTGTCTCGGATCATCGGGAATGCTTTCTAAGCTTCTGATGAATACACTGTTTTCCAATCAGTTTGTTTTGGGCCTCCCCATGTGCAAGGGAAATAAACAAGTACATCCAGCTCTGGGTGAGACCGAGCTCCTCAGCACAGACTGTCGTCCCGGCCCTGATGAAACAGCAATCAGCTCCATACCATAGGGAGGCATTGTGTTTACAGCTGGTGGGCGGAGGGACTGTTTCTAGCTGGGGGAGATTAGACCCTGGAGACCAGCTAGGACAATTCCCACACCAGTCAGATCCACCTGTGGAATTGCAAACAACGCTATCCCTTCGACTCAGCTTCCACGACCGTTGGAATGATCAACACCACACTGACACTTTCCCAAGGCTCTTCAGTCAGCAGGGTATCGGAGGGGGTTGGCAGCTTGAATAAAGCCTTTACAGTCACTGTCTTGGTGGTGCAGGTACAACAAGGCACACACAGCTGTAGATCTGGTCTCTGATTGGATCTGAAGTGTGTGTGTGTGTTGACCCAGAGGTCAAGATGTGGGTGATTTAAGTGTAGAGCAAAAAAAAAAAAAGGTTGACCATGAAGCCATTTCCCTTAATGACTGCACCTTCATATTCCAAGTTCCCTTCAAAGTTTTTTTTTTTTCTTTTTATATTGGCATCTACAAAATTCCTTGGCAATGCCCCAAAGATTTGGCAGACATGCTTTTCCCCACAGTGTCTGTTCTCAGACATTGTGTTCTGTGTACTACATAAAAAAAGTGAAAGCCTGGATGTTCTCCTGCAGAATAGAGTGTGAGATTGAGCCCCAGCCAAAAGCCTCTGGAAGGTGTTTCTTCCCCTCTGTGGACATTGCCGGAAATCTCAACAAGCGTGACAATAACTGAATGCCAAAACATGGATTGGGCCAAATGAGCTGTGAACGCAAACAAAGTACTGAATTAGTTCTGTGGCATTTGGGGTGGACATGTTTCCCGTCAGCATGTTAAATATTACAGAGTCTTCGTGATAGGGAGGCGGGAGAGGGGAGGAAGAATAATGAAGAGACGAAAGACCAGACAGATAGACAGAAGGTGAAGAGAGCAACACACAGCAATAATGATGATGTTCGCCCAAGGATGTGTATGTTAATCATTCATCCACCAGACATTGAGAGCATTTGTATGGGTATGCTATTTTTTTCTGGATTACACTTGAGGATCATGCCTTGTATTGTAATTGTTTAAGTGTGATCACCAGTTAAATGGTCGTTCCTTTGCTTGACCCCCCTGTGAATCTATATTTCTCTCTATTAACTTTACATTAACTGATATATATTATAAAGTTGTGTCATGCTTTGGGTGTCTCTGTTTCTGCGTTATTCCTGGAGCAGGCAGACTAACCAAACTGTCCCTGCAATCTCGAGTGTGGTGCAGCTGTTAAATGTTTTATTTACTGAGCCGGGATGAGATAAGTGTTTTGGAATGTCTGTCTGAGGATATCAGCATGCCTCTTTGTGTGTGTGCATGCTTCTTTTAAGTGCTGATTTGGTTATTTGGCATGAATCCCCCAACACCTAGACCGACTCTTAGAGCACCTCAGGAAGGTCATAAACGTAAGCAGCCCATGGCAGGGCTGCTTACGTTGGTTGGCAGGCTGGTCGCAGATGGAAGGAATCCTAATAATAAACAACTATGAATCATCACACTGAGCTATTCTACAATTGGATTGTTCAAACCTTAAAATGTTACATTTTGGAGGGCTTGACCTTTGTGCATATTCCATTCTTTTCCTCAACGTGAGATTTAGAAATCAAACATCCATACTGCATTAAAGACGTGTTGGGTGGCTTATTAGGTCGCCTGTGTGCCTTCTTAGTTGGATTGATCTTGATGCGGACGCTGCCTTTGATCATTGAAAATGCATGTCCCAGTCAGGTCTGCAGGTCTTATTGCTGCTATTTAGGACGGCTACCGTATGATTAGAAACTTGCAGAGACTTCTTACGATTATGCCGATAGACAAAGTATTAGTATGTAAAAACATGCTGAAGCCCTGTTAATTCTAGCTCAGCAGTCAATCTCCTTTTCGAGGTTTATTTCACGTTTAGAGCGCACAAAAGTCTTGTCTTTCAAACTTGAAGATTAGCCTTATCGCCGATGGTGAAAGTGATCACGTAAATGTATTTCTGGCCTGGTGCCACCAGTTATCACGTTAATAAAGTCATGTGGTAGCAGGATTGAGTCTTCGAGGGTGTTTCACTGTGAAAATTGACCAGATAAAATGGACAGCGACACGTGTACTGGAATCATCATAATTGTCTTGAGTAGTCCCGATCAGCTGTTGGCCCTATTGCTGCTGGAGACTGACACAGCCGGTCCCAGTAGTTAAACTGGATTAGCCTTAGATTTTTGATTGATTACCAGACTTTGCTAGGTTCTTAACTAAGATTCTTTCCTTTGGTATCCATGGAAAGGTCTACATGTAATGAATAGCGTGAAACGCAGAGCGGTCTGCTCTAATGAAGCCCACAGTTCCAGTGCCATGGGGCACTGCAGGACCCGGTTCATCATGTGGACAATAATGGCAGATGTCCCCCCTCCAGTGAACTGTGCTCCAAAAGCTTGTTAATCTTAGTGTCAGTCAGCGTTATGGAGACAGAAATGCCTAATTACTTTTGCATGATTGGTTACTGAGCAGAATAGGAAATCTAGCCTAATGATATATGTCATCTGCTGGGCATTTAAATCACTGACCTCTGCCGGCTACCTCCGTAAGGCAAGAAACAAATGATCAAATCTCATGTGGATTATGGTTTGGGTCTGTCGTTAAAGACGTGGAAAGCTGGAGAGTTCAACCAGGACAATTGCAGTAAATAATGACAAACATGTATACAGACGTTGTTTGCCACAAGTCTTTGTCTGCCCGATCTTTAGGGTCAATGCTGGGATTCTTTATCATGGCTGTTTATATTATAATCAAATGTTTTCTGCTCCCGAATGAGTCATATTTCTTCTCCTCTTTTCCCATCTACAGTATATATACCCCCTTAAATAAGTATTTTATAATATCCTCATCAGCTGTTTGTAACCATCTGTCTGTTCTTGTTTATGTAAAGATACATGCGTGCCTGCCTCATAAACCGGCTCCAATTTGAATATGCATTCATCTGCATCAAATGTAAATCTTTAATACGGTTCAAACTGTTGCAGATGAGATGTTCTGAAGCCAACACCCCCACAAACTCCTACATCTTTGCATACTTATTTTGTGTTAGAGTTTAGCTGCGGTATATACCTGTTGCAACTCCTTATCTATTAAAAGGCTAGTTGAGGGACTGAAGCTGTGCTTTATATTGGCACGGGGGGGCAAAGTTCCTGTCATGGCAATTTGCTGTCTTTTCTTTTTGGTGAGTCGTGACAATAGGCTGCTATAGGCTCATTCGGGTCCGGGTGTACTGCAGTGTGAAAGCAGCTTGGCTTTTGGCCCTCAGGGTCAGCGCGGGATCTCAAACATCACTTCTGATGAGCACTAATCCGGCCTTCTTGGCAAACACAAGCCTTTCTCTGCAACCTTTAAGCCGTGAAACACAATTTACAGAGGTGGCGGGGGTCGAGGGGACCATGACGTCAACAAGCTAATGGGGGAGGGTTTGCAGAGTCTATACAACAGCATCTGCACATATACATGCACTCTGACGAGCTGATGATGCACTGCTTTCATCGATCAACCGATCAGCCACGTCCTTCAAGAGACGCTTTTATATCAAAGAATAAAGATAGGGGGAATGCAGTGGTGGTGGAAATGAGCTTTGATGTAGCAGTATCTTCATGGTAATAATCATTAAGTACTTATCAGTAACTTGCAAATAGGAAGACTTAAATATAAGTTACTGGAGCTAGATATTAAAAGTAATAAAATAAGTAAATATTTATATATTTTGATGGTCCTGCAAGTAATTGTAAAGACGTGATTCCTCCTGTGTTAATATTTAATATTTATATTTCCATTATTACATTATATTATTGCACTAGGACCTTTGCTAAAGAGGTTATGGTGTATTTCTGCAGCAGGATTACACAAAAACTTCCTGGCTGTTATTAACAAAACTTCCGTTTAGGAGGGCAGCATGTGCCAAAGAAGAACTCATTACATTTTGGGGCAGATTCATTTAACACCCAGGCGGAGGTCTACTAATGCACTTGTATTGTTTATGTTTCTAATATTCTCTCACAGCCTTACAGTACAATCTAATTCTGTAAGAGACTATTCCAAGTCGGCTTCCATTGAAGTGTTTTTGCATTCATCCACTACGGTTTTATCAATATTAGGAGTTGCTTCAGCAAGATAAGCTGTGAGTTTCTGTCTCCCTCCTCCCTCTCACAGAACCAGACGCACTGTTTCATCTCCTCATTCACTCAGTCTATATCAAAGCTCTTATCGACACTCAACGATAAGCAGAGGTTTACTGTCAGAGTCTAAAGTCCGATTGGATATTGTTGTTTATCTATTTCGTTATTTATAGACCTTCTGCAGTTAACAGTCTTTTCTTTGAACAATAAGTGCTGCCCTCATATTAGAATATTACACAGCAAGTCACCCTAATCTTAGAATGTCAGCATGTCCTTACTGCAAGTGGATTTTGACAGTTCCATCACTATTTTGAATGCGATACTTCAAATGCCCATTAAACCATGTCGAGGGAAACATGGCTAATGTGAGTTTTGTATTGTAATTCTTTTGTAATCTTCAACACGCTATCCAAAGTTGATAAGAGGAGGAAATAAGCGCGTCTGTTTCTGTCTCTTTCATAGGATCTATTTTGGCCAGAGCTTTGTCTTAACTCCTTATTAGATATTCATGGAAATGTCTCCACGACGTATATCTGTAAGGAGCAGGTCTCCCCTCGCGCAGCTAATACCGAAGTTGGTTAAAGAATTTAAATGGTCCATTTAACCCCAAACACAGGCAAGGCCTACAATTGCTTTGCAGTAATTCCTGCAGGCGGCAGATCAAATTGATCCCCTCTCAGCCATCAGGAAGTTTTAGTGCTGCTGTGTGTGTGCTCAAAGCCCAGTTTAATAAAGCTAGCCAGTCACTAGCCGTTAAAGCAGAGGCGAACAATAAATACAGAGACCCACTCTGCCCTACTCTACTCCCTGCCCTCCCTCTTCTGACATGCATGCATCCAACCACATAGTGGATGTGATCCATGCAGCTGATTCCAGCTGTCATGACTGGTTTACAGCTGGAAACACGTCCCGAGTGCTGGTGTTCAAGAAGCACAGCAGGGTTCCCACCCTTTAAGAGGACCTGATTGTCCCCCTTTGGAAACAGACACAACATTTTGCCATTTAATGTGTCATTGCTTTTATCTAGCATGGCACACTGCGTATACCATTGATGTTGTTGTTATTATTGATAAGCAGGCCTCTAAGAATATATTTTGAAGACCACTACCGCAACACAAACCATGCATCCGCAAGACAGATTGATGTTCAGGGGGCCTTGCAACGGAGATAGAGTTTATCTTCTGCAGGCAGGGATATGAAATCTAATCACTGGGGTGCCAGGTGAGAAAGTGCAGCCATAGATGAGCCACTAATGCACACCGTCACTCTTGTATTCAACAAATGGCGAAGAATTTCTCCCTGCAGGGTTGAGACAGGTGATAAGACGGCCCCAGACACGAATGCTCTCATTCCATAGATTTGTCTTTCAGAGGGAACAGTGAAGCGAAATTGAATGAGATGAGATGGAGAGAAAAAGCGTTAGATTGCGAGAGAAGTAGCAAGAAAAAGGTTATCTATCGAAAAGAATTATCTGAAATAAGTGTACTTGAAATACACTCTGCAGTTCAACCTAATGAATCTCCGTGGTCTTCTTCTTTTTTTTGTATTGTTGATTCTCCACGCTGTGATTGTAATGCCGCCCTGATAATCTGTTTTTCTCTGTGCATGGTTGTGGCCGGTGAGCGGCTTCCACAATCACAGCACTGTGTGAGATAAGTTAGAATTATAAAACCCTCTTCGTTGGCGCAATAATGCATTTTGTTTATTCATAGTACATGCTCCCAACACACACACAGCCGTCTATACGTATCCCTGAAACTAAGGATCACTTGAAGCTCAGCACCACTGCAGCTGGCAGGGCTTCAGTCCTGTGCACTTAGGCTGCATTGAAAGACACCACAAATGAGATTTTAGTGCTCTTCACTCTCTCAAATACTACTGTAGCCTAATATCTCAGCTCTTCCCAATCACTGCATCAGAGCCCTTCATAAGCTCCGGTTAAACAGCATTTAGATGAAGTCGGCTACTTTATTTTATTTATTTAATTATTGTATATTTTACCACTAACCTTTAGATAATGTCAGCATTATGTTAGCAATATTGTATCTGGATCAGTCTCACTATAACTAATTGAATTTCTGTGTGCAACAATTTCCTTAAATATATATTACATACATATATATATTCATACATATGTATGTAAATGTTCTAAATGGATTAAATCCCACTGTTGGTCATATCAGCATTTAGTCTAATGCAGGTTTCCTCCGGTTCGGGGAGCCGCCAGCTGCTTTAGTTGAAGAGGGCTTAAGATATTTAGAAGTTCATACAAAACTCCCACTGCTCTGTGAACAGGTGTCGCGACCGACCAGTGGGACAGCACGGTGCAGTGGCAACGACATGATCCCTCCCTCGCTTCCCATTGATAAACACTGGTGATTGTGTTTGATGGAGCACCGATCCCAGCTCAAAGTAACAAAGACACACATTTAACCTGCGTTCTGTGTATCGTCACACCATGTTATTGCCCCTTGCTGCCGAACTCTCTGGCTACGTTCAAACCTGGTGTCAGCATGAGTCATGGTGATTTGATCACAAGTGGACAGCTTTAAGTACAGGCGAGAGCACACTCGGGACACACTGCAACTGCATTCGGAGGTGGTCTGGGTAACATCGAAGGACCACCTACTCAACTCGTGTCCTTTATGTGAGCAGAAACATATCATTATTTCACACTATGGCAAAGAGATATATTGCGAATGTGTCTAACATCTTGGGTGATTAGATTTGACTGGAACACGATTCATCCTTCTTCTAGCTTCTGATCGAGCTTCGCCACTCTCTCTCTCTCTCTCTCCTGCTGAAAGTCAATGTAGTTTCCCCCCAGCAGGCGATCGCTCCCTCTAAACCGAGTAAACTGAAAACCCCAGCTGATAGGGATATTAAGAGTCTGTCAAATATCGTTGGCAATATTACTTGCCGGGAAACACGGTGCGACGTGCGGCTGACCGTGCACGGGGATGTGCATTGCTGCCTCCTGACGATTTAAACAACAACTGCCCTTGTTCATTTGCATGTTACTCAGTGAGGCGCGATCCGATCTCAAGTGGTCACTTGAGATGCTTGTGGAGACAAATTCAAATGCCAGGTGTGAAGTCACATACTTAGAGCTGTCCACTTGTGGTCCGGTCACTCAGGAATGCTTGTAAACAGACAATCTGAACAGGTTTCTCGGTTTGTGAGACCTGACCAGAAAATAAAGCGTTGATGTGCAGTAATCAGTAATCCAGATGACCGACTCATATTATCATTACTATTATTGTTATACATACATCCATGTTTTACTGTGCCGTTACAACAGCGGTGCATTAAATTCTTGGGAGGATCTGTTATGAATCATGTTTCCATTCAGTAGTTGCACCGTCACCGAGGTACACGTATTGCAACTGATTCTATGAATAATAAAGTAGGAATATTTATAGGCGGAGCGCAAATCTATTAAAAATGCTGTGAAGCGCTTATATAACATGAAGAGGGATAAAAAATGTAATGGCCAAGGACAGTGGTTTTCAGAAACATGACTTTGTACCATTCAGGGAAAAGTTGGGCTACTGGGCTTCGGGGACGTTACGCAATGAACTCTCACTGCTCATTTAATGACAGGATAATCATTTTGACAAGGCTCTCAGACGGAGCGGTAAGAGAGCGTGAGTAACAAATTTGAGAGAGATGATCTGTAAATCATCTTTACAGACTCATCAGTAAAACCTCAAAGGTGAGACATGCGTTTGGCATATGAATGCATCCAAAGGGAATAATTTAAAAGTTCAACGATGTGGAAAAGCTATCCTAAAACTACATGTCCGCTTCTTTTCTCGTCTCTTGGTCAGCAGTCGATGGAGTTGTAAAACTTTTTTCTTTAGTCGAATACATTTTGTTAGAACATTGTCAGAGTGCGCTCTGCTGTGCATTAGCTGCTAAATATTTGAATCCCTCTTGTATACAGTGTGTACAATGCGAGGGGTTGTTAGAGGGCATGAGAGTGACGATGACCTCTCCACCGGGTCAGACAACGGAGCCATCTGATATCTTTAGCGAAGGCCTGACACGTCTCTATCGCTTCTGCCTGTCCAGCATTCCTCCTCTTCACCACTCGTCCACACGTCTTTCGGGCTACTGCTGAACTGATGACCCCGGAGCTAGCGTGCCATGCCATCCATTTGCCAACAGGGAGATTGTTTTTCAGCCCTTGAAATTTTAGCCTGGAAGATCAATGTTGCAGCTGGCCTGAGATCCCTGTTCAGGACACAGAGGGCCAAAAAGGGGTTGAGGTCAGGGTCTTCTTCTGTGCTCCCCGTGGTGTGTTTAAGGAAAGATAGAATCTCCTCAACCTTTTTTTTTACTGACAGCTGAGGTTTAGAGGAGATTCATGCTGGATTTCACTGCATTTAAACAGCACAGAGGGCTGCGTTGGTCGACCTATGTTTTTAAAAGTACCACCGAGAATATAGATTAAAAATCAAGAAGTTACGTTTGAGTTACTGACGGAGCACATCAGATGCCAAAATAACCTCCGATAGTTTTTATAACTCCAGGCACGCTTTTAAAACCTCTGTGAGTCAGTGCAACAATTGCATCCGTCGTTGTGGCAACGGTGAAGTAAACAGCACAGTTATAGCACTCATGTTACAAAGTAATCCACCGGAAATTTGCACTCGCATGTACCTGCACTTACGTTTCAGCAGATATTTAACAAGTTGCCTGACGTCACTGTGACGCATTCAGGAGCTTCCTATAAATAATAAAGTAAAGAGACTATAATGAGTGAAGACTTCGAAAAAATATATTTATTTTCGTGTCTACGTGGGGTTTCAAAAATACACTGAGACGTCCCCTCTCCCTTTCATTAACTGATCTATGCAGTCAGAGGAAATGAATTCGGAGAATTTGTTTTTGCTCGGCCATCAGACCCCCCGACACGCACACACACACACACACACACACAGACAATCACACACACACACACATGCACAGAGTAATTTCATGCTTGCAGCTTAGTAATGGCATTATGCAAAATGCCATTACCCTGGAAAGGACACTCCAACGTGTTCAACCAGGTCAAGTGGTCATTTTAAAAGGGGGAATCCGCGGAGTTGTACAATACAACAAAAACAGCCATGTCGGCCTCACTCGCCACTTTAACAGCCATTAAGGGGGGGGACACATTTTTGCTGGAATAATGGTGAGCAAAGGTTTCTTGTAACTAATGGTCATTGTTAGTTTTGTTGAGCATCTATACAATATTTTCCCTTTTTTTTTTTTCTCCTCTCACTCTCTTCTCTCACACTCGTGTAAATGTGCCGTTGGAGATCTTGGTGAATGCGGCATAATGGAAGCTCTTTGTTGCTCAGGTGCCGATCCTTCACAAACGGTGGATAATGGAGGAACACTTTAGAGACAGATGTTCCCTCTTCATCACACTCCTCACTGTGACCCTCTTAGGAAGTGAAGCAGACGAAACCAACACGAGATCACTTTAACCAGCTGCGCATACCTTTTACATCGGAACTGTTTACATGTGGAGCCTTCAATCTGACGCAGTTGTGTGCAACATCCGAATGATCGGAGGACCTTTAGAATGCCGTACGATTGCCTGTGGCTTGGTTTGTTTGTGTATTTGTTTATATCTCAAATCCCCTTCTGTTTGGCACAGTCGATGAAAGGTTTTCCCCGCAGTTCCATGAAGGTTCAATAACACAACAATCCACAGAACAAGGCTGCCTTATTTTGAAGTTGCTGCATGGCACACTTTACCAATAGTGTTTATTAGTTATGGGTCACCTTGAAAGCAGAAGAGAGGATGGAGGGCAATCAATAGCTAAGCCAATAAGGAAGCAAGAGGCTAAGGTTAAGAGGGTAATCCTTGATGGTAAAGCAGGAAATCTATAAAATAAATGATCTCTCCACTCTCTCGGGGCGGAGGAGGCTGCGTATCGGAACAAGTTTGGGGAGATAGACTCGGGTGACCAGAGTGAATATAGAAATAGACACAAGTTTGCAAGATCTGGCAGTTTGCAGGAAGGGATACAAATACCAGTGCACCATGTATTTTTCTAAATTCCTTCACAAATGTTTCAAAAAGATCTCACACCGATGTCGTGAAGCGCTTTGATTGCAGTTCAAGGTAGAAAAACCAGATTTAAATGCACCAAATTTCCAGTTCCATTACAGTCTGCTAATGAAATTCCCACCAAACAAACTTCAATTTTTCAACTACAACCTCCTGTAGTGTGATCAAGAAGCTTGAAAATGGGTCGGATTCAGTAGCTACAGTTATTTGAATGTGACACGTACTTATTTGATCTGCTTTTAAATAAGTATGTGATCTAAATCAACTGCAGTCACCCAATATTAAATAATTTAGACGAGAATTAGGTATAAAAAGAAAACATTTGTCGCAGGTCAGCCCTTGCACAGATTAGTACCGGGGATGGTACTCAGTACAACTCAGTATGCAAACATGCTAATTGAGTTTTATTTTAATTAAGCAGCAGGGATAAAGAGAGCGCTGATGTTTTTTTCAGCAGCATACGTTAAGTGTCTCAACATTTGATCAGTGTGAGCAACAGGCCAACGTTTCCTCACTAAATAATTAACAACACCATTCTTCCTCTCGCAATGCTGGATGCATTTTGATACAGGCAATTTGTTCCCTCGTGGAGGCACTCAGGTTTCTTCCTTCAGAGGAACACATGGCATACTCAATGTGTAATGGCCAGGGCTAACAGCTTGTTAGAGGAGCTCCAGAAGCTGTTTCCCCGTCTTATACTCCGTATTTGCAAACACCGTGTTGCAAACGGTTGACGCCACCGCCGTTTCTCTGCAGAATTCATGTTTAAAACTAGCTTTATACCAACAGTATTGATGTAGAGTAACCGTAGGATGTCTAAAAATGGAGACATCATCTGTCAAAGCGGCTTGGAGGTGGTTAAATAATAATAACATTATGAATAACACCTTAGCTGGAAATATCAATACAGTAAATCGATAAACATCGTGGAGGTCCTGGACGTCAGAAATTATTCATTTCCTTAGATGCAGTTATAAGCTACAGCGATTGTATCTCTCTACAGCGTGCCAGCATCAATTTTTACTTCTCGGGATAGTTATTAACAATTCCTAACTTGTAGCACGAAAGCATAAAAAAAACATCAAGGCGGCGGTACTTTACTCTCTTTGTCTGTCTTTCTGGCCAGTTTCCTGTTTCACTGCTAAAGTAGAGTTTGTTCAGCAGGATGAACGGCCGGTCTGCAGCTGACTGTCAGCACGTGTCATTTGTAACAGCAGTGAGCAGCTGGGTGTCTTTCTGTCGGAGATGGCTGCGTCCAGGCTACGAAGCCTGAGCTCTCAAACGTCCCATTAGCACCTGCTAACTCAACCCGAAACTCTTGAGGCCAGTCCGACTTTGTGCATGTAATTACTCTCTCTCTCTCTCTCTCTGTCTCTCTGTCTCTCTGTCTCTCTCACACATACATTTAGAATCGGTGTTTGATAACATTGGATTGTACTCTACTTCGTACACTATGTGACAGATTATACTGGGTACATTGAATATTAAGTAGACTTGTTTTCTGCCATCTTGTAATTACTTGTCTCCTTTGCATTAGCAAAGTGGAACATCAGCATCTCTGCAGAAGAATCAGCTTCTCCATCTATAAAAGAAAAATGAAATGTGATTTTTGTGGCAACTTACAATGTGGAGATAGGAGACATTTATCCTTCATTGGATGGACATGATCTGAACTGAGTGTCGGTGATTTATTGTAATGCTTTTACTCCTCAGCTACATGTTATTATGTAACACAGATTTTTCTACAGGAAAAAGCTCCTGTAGATTTCTTGGGATACTTCATGTTAACATGCCATAACTGAATGGAATATCGTGATGTAGCTTTTCAAAGCACATTGTATCTGCATGGAGATTCTTCGTTTCAAGCCCCAAACCTTTATATTTCTCCCTCCATCTCTGCTAATTGTGCACGTTTTAGGCTGACAGGCTTTAGGTTTCTCACAATAGCCTTGTGTGCGAGGGAACCAATCTACTTGTCACGGCTAATACTTCCCCAGTTAAAATGCCGTTAAAAAAAATGCTTGCCAGATGCTAACAACCTTTCAACATGTGATTTCTAATGATGCTAAATGGCCACATGGGCTGATGTGTCCAGGGGTTAAGCAGGGTTGTCCTGATCAACCTCTGACACCTTGGTCATTCGTGAGGTTGTGCTCCAGGGCAAAGCTCCATTGATAAAGGTCAGCGAAGGGGTCGTTCTCTCTCCTCTTTGGTTGCATCCAATTAAAGCATCAGCAGCTGAATCAGTGCCGGGTGTTCATTGGAACATTAATTGTGCTCATTGATCGGCATGTAGTTCAACTAAGTGTCCTCTGGGCACCACACAATGACAGCGTTGTTTTCCTCATCACAGCCGACAGTCGTTCTGTTGTCAGCTCTGCCGTAAAGGCCTGTAACATGGACACTTGAAAAAAAAAGAGCACTCTAAATCAGGTGGGAGTCTCTGATTGCAAAATATGAGCACACACTCAGCTTATCTCTGTGCCGTTAGCCTACTCTTAGATCCCATATCCTGTCTGCAACACTTTCTTCAGTGCAGGTGAGAGGTTTCCCGGCATCACTTCGGAGTGATTTCCAATCATCCACTCGATTTGCAGGGCACAAGAGAGGTATAACCTGCTATTGTACCTTTCAGCTGAGAACATAACGAGTTCTTTTTAAACAGGAAACAAATTCCGCATGCTTTTGCCGTCGTTTTGAAAATGAAATATGTCGTGCATTTTTTGTGAAAAGTGCACTTTGTTCACACTAATTACTGAACAAGTGGATGAAGTATGCAGATCAACGATATCAATAGTTAACATTCATGGCATGTATGTTTTTGTCGATAATTAGTTCTACGACTAGACAATCTGCCCAGGAGGTGTGTTGAGAATGGTTGCAAGTATAAGGTTACTATAAAATAAATCACATAAACTCACGTATGCACGACGTCAGATCACTGCACGTCGTTGAAAAGCTTTAATAACACTACCTTCACCTAATTATTTACAATAATCCATCTCCCGAAAACGTATGACGAACGTATGACGAATCAAGAAAACAATTAGCAGCGCATAAACAATGTTTTTTGAAGGGTTTCGATTTGTCTTGTGCTTCTAAAGCTTCTAAAAAATGCACGACTCTCATGTATTTTAGAAGAAGCCCATGCACCCGGGCTTTTAAATGCAACTTCACAAAGACTGTTCTCTTTCAGAACTGGGACAACACCCCCACCCGTTTGAAAATCTAATTAAACTAAACTAGTTTTTATCTGTTCTAAATGACTTCAGAGAACCCATTCATTATGCCTGCCCTCCAGTCCTGTCACAAATATACTCCAATATTGCATTTATTTAATAAATAGGTTACTACATGTTTTTTTGTTGTCCTCTCCTGTGTGTGCTTCAGTGCACTGGATATGTTTCACTGCATACTTACCTTGGATGTCAGCATTTTTTATTCAACCTTTTTAATCCAGCTTGTTGTGAGGCGACCAGCCAAATAACAAATCGCACTTAAACCACCAGATATGATGAAAGTGTAACCAAGTGATCAATGACAGCATTTACACTGCCTTCCATTTTTTTTTCCTGCTCCCCTGCAACCATAGCAACAGGACAGGGATAAATCTACTATTTAGTGAAACGACACAAGAATCACCCGTAGATTTGATCATCTGCTTTTGCTCCAATCCTCCATTTCCCCTCTGCCAAGCTTCAGCGGATATGATCTGAGGGATAGGTGGAAAAGAAAAATGAACCGCTTGCCTCATACCTGGTTCTGGTAAATGCAATGTGAATGGAAATAGAAATGATTGCAATTTTTGTAGAGTATAAATGCTACATGTGTTCCAGCTTCTTTACTGAATCGTCTGGTTTGTACATTAATACAAATCTGTCGTTATGTCTGCCATCTCTCACGACTTTTAAACACTGTCAAGACTTGAAAATTCTCTCGTGTGCACCAGGAATTTGTTTTTCTGCAGAGTGGAAATATCAAGCTTTTTTAATCATGATAATCCTAAAGCAACAGTCAATAGTTTGCTGCTCTGACTCCTTAATCTTCTGTGGCACCACAGTGCGGCAACACTGTCTGAAAACGTGTTTGCTCTGTATTGAGGAGGGGCCGGTTATTTCAAGCATGCAAATGGTGCTTCATAATTACACAAACTGTCAAAGCTCATGTTTGAGTCAGTGATGTCCCGTACTGGGAGGATGCTCTTATTTTGCATCGACTGTGGCGATACAGGAATGGGTGATTGTCCAAGTCCGGACCAGGGACGTCGTCACTTCCTTTCTCTCTGTGATTGAGATGGGCCGGTTGCTTTGCTGCACTCCTTCACTTCTCTGGGGATCCCTGTCTGATTAGAGCGATGGTGAAGAAATGGCCGCTGCACCTGACAGAGAAGAAGGATGGCTACTCAGGAAAAAAAGATCATTTCAACACTGACTGCTCACAGTCAGGCTGCTCTGCAGAGCTGCTGCTCCGCCCACACACAGTTGATTGATCTGCATTGTAGATTGTATAGACTTGGAGAGGACCTGGCTAGGTTTCCCGGCTGTCGCTGTCTTAAACCCAGCGTAATCTCTGGCCACTGGCCCAGTTGCACACACTTTCATTAATATGGGAGTACCGGTGCAACTGGCCACCAAACAAGCCTCAGAGGAAGTAAATCAGTCATGGCGCCTCACTGGCAAGTGTACTGCTGACCAGTGGTTGACATTTGAGCTCCTCTCTTTGACTTTCTGTCTCCCCAGTAACCATCTTGCTGTAACTCTTCCAGAGTTAACCGTGGAATTACGGAGTTAAATGGAGGATTGCATTATCTCTGGATGCAACGTCACAGTAGAACGAATACTAACGCTGCTATTATAGTTCTATAATACACTTCCACTTATGCTAATGCAACGAACACAAGTCGTACTTACAGTAATTCTAATGTGTATCGACCTTATTGAACAGACAAGATCACCATACAGAAAAAAAAGCTAACAGTGTAGAAATATCACACAATAAACTTGGGATTACAGAGGGTTTGGGGAGCAGAACAAAAATATAATTACAGTCTGTGATGAAGAGATGAACTCTAGGCAGGTTTATTTAGGTGTGGAGTTGGCGGAGGCGGACAGCAAATGACACATATGGATGAGTTCCTGGAATAATTGCATGATGAAAATTACAGTATCTACAATCAGTGCACATCAAGCTAATCAGCTATGGTATGATCAGTGTGTTTAAAACACAAACACACGTCGGGGCCCAGGCACAACCGACATATTTAGCTGGTAATCAGAAGCGTTCACCACCACCACTGCAGCACCGTTGGATGAGGAGGGGTTGGTGTCATTATGCTTGACATCAAATTGTATCCTGTCGATTCCTTCAGAAGCCGGTCACTCACCGCCGCTACCGGGTTTATATAAGCGCTCCACACATGCTGCACTCACTACTACAGTATGCATGAACTACATTGTTGATCTTGAATTAATCCGTACAGTCGTTTGGGGCCGATACCACACAGCTCTGTCAAGAAGTGTGAACTTGTAAGATGCAAGGAATTTCATTTTTTTTCTACAGTGGTGACAAACTCATTATATTCTAGACGATGAGTTCCACTCCGGCAACTTTCATGACATCATTTACTAATATACAGTCTCTTGTCAAACCAATATTGGGATGCATCGCTGCAGGACTATATGTGTATCAGCACTGAGGTACATCCGACTCATCACTGTGTACGGTTGTTTTTGATTCCGTCCCTTTTATGCGTCTCATTTTTGACACTCGCTTCAGCTTTGATATGCAAATGCTAATCTGATTTTGGTCATATTTCTATCTCCTCTTTAATCTCCTCGGGGCTTATGCCATACATTATGTAATATAACCCGTTCTTAAAATATATCATAACCTGCTTAAGAGGCTGTAAGTAAATTATCAGATTAGCTTCAAAGCAAAGAATGAAGCCAGCTATTCTCTTAACATCCATCACTGCCGCAGCACCGCTTGCATGACATATATGCTGACCTCAGAGATTTAGAGTCAGAATTGATAACTAATATTCTGAACGGTGACAGTGCACTGTATTGTAAGTCCACATATCAGCCCGGGAAGGTCAATGGCTTCCGTCATAGTCATAATGACTGATATCCAGCTCTGCTTGCGATACGAGAGGTGGTGTAAAGTAAAATGTGTAATTGTTTCAACCCTCTGCTGTTGTCCTTGTTTTTGCCTGGTCTCACACCAACGTGATGTTATTGTGGGATAATTGAATCTAGGTAAGTACTAACATCTGGAACTACGTTCAGTCATCATGCTAATTATTGAATTAATGAACAAATATTTGGTAGGAATTTGGTTCCACAGTCCTTTCTGATGTACGTCATAAACCTGGTCTTGTCCGATTTATGTGAGGCTTTACATTAATGGGCAGTAAGCCACGCTTTGATCACGCAGTTATCTGACTGCTGTCACTGTGGAGGCCATTACACCACTCAGTTTGAATTATAAAACCTCTCCAGAGCAAGGTGGGTGCTGCATGGGTGCGTGCGTCGGGAAGCAGAGATAGATCCTCTCTGTAACGGGGTTGAACGGGAGGGTGAGGAGGTGCCTCGCTCGATATTCTCGTCGTGAATCGTCACTCACAAGTGAGTGAGAGATGACCCTATTAAAGAAATGTAAAAAAGGATTCACTTCACCTGCAGACAAAGACAATGTTTCAACAATCTGATTAATATATTCACACTCGTGAAGGTTTTATTCCGTCACGTTTAGTTTTGGATGAACCGCAATTAGACTTAATTATAAATTCACAACAAAAATAATAGTTTTGCTGAAGATCTTTGCCTCTGTTCTGAGCAAAGTCTGATTTTTGAAATAGCCGGTAAGTATGTTAAAACTCTCCTTCCCCAGAGAATTAGTATCTACTTAATTAAAAGGACCAGCAGGAAATGCCTGGAATCATGTCGGTATAATTATAAAAGCCCCATTTCTGTTAATCCTTGGCTCTGCAGCAAGGAGCCTCAAACAGTGGAGCAAGGCCAAGGCCACTAGTAAAGCACCAGGACCACACAGGACCCTCGCGAGAAGAGGCAGCAGGAGGCCGACAGACCTTTAACTGAGGACGCGGGTTGCTTTACAGAGGTCGACTGTGCACCGCGACTCAGGGACAGAGAGTACAGAGGCAAATCATAGATGTTTCTGTTTGTCAATGTGTGCCAAGCACTGAGTCATGGAGGGCTGACCCATCGGAGCACACGGCTGCAGCACTGCAGTTGTGTTTATATTTCTAGAAGTTATATTTATTTCTAAATACAGGTGATAGTCATGGTCAGGGGATATACACCAAATATGCAATCAGGGCATCCTGTAAGTGTTGAGCGTTGCGTTTGTATGAAGGTGGGCTCTGTGTTGTGTCGGTTCATTGTAATGCCGGGGCTTTTGATTTGTATTTCACAGCTGGGCCTGGGGAAGACGTTTCGTCGGGCAGCTGTGGACACTTAATCTCCCCTGCACTGACACAGGCTCAATTAATAGATAGCACGGTTTGGAATTCTGCAAGAAAGTTGTCAGGGGGCAGTCTGATAAATCACTAGAGGGGATTGTACTCTGGCTATCACGAGCCCTGGCTGCAGTGGCCTGCGTCTCTTTGTTTGCAAACCGTGAGTTACAGACATTTTATTGTGGCGATGCACAGGGGCTCTTTTTGAAGAGGGTTTTGATTACCCTGAATTATAGGCCGCAGTTCTAGAATACTATGTAATTATGGTTTTCTTTTGTATGGAAACGTAGTTAGTATAATTGTTCAGTGGCACTTGTGCACTCCATACGTGTTTAATTTAGACTTCATAATCAGAATGAGGTTTATTCCCAGGTTTTTCACAATAAGAGGATTTGTCCGGTACATTGGTGCGTACTACTGCTGTCTAACGTAATCCCTGAAAACGCCCTTTAAATGTTGTTACTGGATGAATATAACAGACAAATGACTTTGTACCTACCAGCAGTTTTCACCGACTTTATTCAGTTTCTTTTAATCATCTTGTTTACAACTCCACCGTAATGGAAAACGGATAATCATCTGTAGAGCTCCGATAATCTCTTCTAAAGAAAAGAAAAACACTTACCTATGATTGCGTTGACTTTGAGGCTAAACCTTAATTCTTTCAGTCTATTTTCTTTTTTATGAAGACATCACAGTGATAGTTCTAATGAAAGACTCACCGTAATTAAACCCTTGCCAGTCAAATAAAGACAGATAAAAGTATTTACATAGAAAACTAAAGCTACGTATAACTAAACACTGTCGTGGAAGGAAACGTACTTTTAAACTGCCTGTGAAGTATTAGAGTGTTTATGGTATTTAATACTTTGAACTTTTATTTGTGCAGCTGTCAATAAATGAAAAGTGTTATTGGACCCAATGTTAACTGAGTATGACAAAGTATATTTTGCCAAAAAAAAGAACAATGAAGCAGCAAAAATAAAAGAAACATAGATTAAAAACACATTTTATTTAGACGTGGATAGAGTAAATATGGATCTTAAGACACATTTGTACTGTCGCTGCTTTGATTAATTGCCCCCACCGGAGCAAGAGTTCATTGCAGCTCAAACTCACCATAAATTTATAAATGACAGAGGCATTTAAAAATGCAAAGCTCAGCAATAACCTAATGTAGTCACACAATCACTTAGTATCTTCAGTGTGGGGTGCTTGCTATGGCAAGTATGAAAATATATATTAATTCATGCTGGTATCAGCTTGTAGCGGCGTTGGCCAAGTTACATAATATAGACAGCACATGTTTGTAACTACAGTACAGATGTAGACGTTAATTCAGGGACATATGGCAATAAAGTTAAAAAACAAATGGCAAATTAGTCAGTTTTACTGTTGTCCTGAAATGAGCTTTGATGTCCCAACATTCTCACAGCCGTGTTTTCACAGTCCTTGGCTCCACTTGGGCTTAAAATCAAACATCCTTGGCCTCCCTTTCTTTTACAGGTATAATGAGGATATTGATCAAGAACAACAAAACCATTATAACCTTCTAATTCCACGGCTCCCGGTGGTTTTCACACACCCATCCTGCTTTGAGAATGTTAATATATTGTTCAAGCCTGTAGGCTTTGCTGAAGAGGTGCTTTTGCACCAGCAAAACCATACAACCGTGCATAATAGCAACAGCTGTTCATGCATTTTAATCCGAACCAGTGGCATTTCATTGAATAGCTCCATCTTTCTTCATTTCTGCAATTATGGACTCGCCAGAGAGTTTTGCCCGAAGATCCAAGAGTCTGAGGAAGCAGCCATGCCGGCTCTCTCTCCTCTCCTCACCTGCCTTAAAGCTCTGTATTGCTCAATAATTGCGTCTCATCCTTTCTACTTTTTTTTTTTTGCTTCTCGGGACGCTTCATGCATCCAACAAAGTGCCTCTGTTCCAACGTTCACCTCTAGCCAGGTTTGCTCATTAACCATCAACCAGCAGACTCTCCTGGCTGACTCGGAGATGAACTTTGCGCCGGAAAGTAATTAATGATGAAATTGGCCGGGACCTGCTTTAGGGTTTTTTTTGTTTTCCAGCCATGTTTTCTCAGCATTAGCGTGTCCCTTATTAGCCTACATTCTCAAACAAGGCAGTGTCTCGAGGAGGTGGCATTTAATTATGTCTGGATGAAAATGTTTGTTCTATTGATTCAAAATAGTCGTTCATCTGGGGACAAGTGGCCGTGTGGTTTTAAACAAACAATATGTGTTAGGCTAATAAAGCTCTCCCGCATTATAATGATGCTATAAAAAAAATAGAAAAAACACTAAAACATCTTCTCCAAGGGGAAAGTAAAATCAGGATATTAATTGCTGTCTTGTCTGAAGTTGATTTTCTCTTCACCCAGTCAGACACGTGTACAGCTTACTGATAGGAGCAGCTTCCAGTCGGGGCCGGGTTTAAAGTTCACTACCTTTTTGTACGAGACGTGCACGGCTCTGGTGAACCCCTCGTATTGGAGCTCTTTGATGTCTGAGTTTCATGCTGGGAGGAATGCATTTCATGCCGTATTCCTGTTGATAATGTTTCTGATGGCTTTACATAAAAACGTTTTATTCCTCAAACAATCGACTTGTGTGTGAGTTTATGTACAATCTCACCTATGGAGAATGATGACATGAAGGACATGACTCATGCACATGGTGTGAAGCCACAAACACAGGGGGGCTTTGATGATATGGATCCTCTACAGTAGGAATAAAACACAACCAAGCGTTGACATACGTCCCACAGACACACACTTTACTTCATTTCTATTTTGCTGCAAGGAAAAAGAGAGTAAGAGTCTCTCATGCCTTACTGTATCTTGACACTCTCTTTCACTCCTTTCTGTGGCAGTAATAGTAAAGCTGGGCTGCCAAAGGTAATCTAACCTTGGAGACGAGGCGATAATAGCTACATTGACAGAGTGCTTGTTTGTAATAAGAGACTGGATGAGGAGTCAAAGGTGAAAAATGAGTGTGATATTGAAGGAGGAGAGGAAACTGGACGAGGGGGGTTTGAGTTTATTTGTGATTATTAGAGCACCTCACATCCAGGGATGGAAAAGGACACCTAGATGGAATAATAGAAGACGCAAATGGTTCCATCCTGCAGGATATCATTCTGCAGGCAGCTTTGATCACGCCGGGACGATGATTTTCCAAATGCAGACGACCTATTACTGCATGTGCACAGATATTGAGCCAATCTTTTCACTATAACTACAGTACAGCTTAGTTTAAGGCAGAGAGCTAATTGCTTGCATGTGCTTGTGTGCTCGTGGCCAAAGACGGATTCAGGATTTATTCGAAAAGAACACTGATTTTCCAGATAAACTCAAGTTGAAGCCGTCACAACATCCAAATAAATGTTGCCGAGCCGTCTGGAACTGGTGTTAAGAGAAAGAAGAGGCGGCGCTGTCATGTGCAGAATGCAGACAGCGTGCTTCAGCGGCTCCGCTCTCTCAGACAGGGAATGTTGCAACAACAGGACGGAGCGGTTAAAACAACATCTTTAACTGTGAAGGCCCAGGCTTTGACGATTGTCACAGGGAGTTCAGCACGGCCGGGGTTCGGCACCGAGTTGTCCGCAGCTGTCAGACTCCACGTTTCCAACAACAGTGTTTCATGAGCTTAGGTAACCTAACCTGGCACTTTACCACTCTGGGAACAGCGTGGAAGAGTGTCTGTTCCTCAGATGTCTGACTGCTCCACAACTTAGTCTCTACTTTGTCAGTTGGCTCCTGTACTGCTCCAAATGAAGATCCAGCATGTTGCTTAAGGTCGAGGTTTCCCGTCTACTATAACATTTAAATCTAAAACCTGTAACCTACCAGGTTCCTTTATGCCCTTTCAGTCTTCGCTGACATGTTTGTCAACTCGGGCTGCAACATAACAACAATAGAAACAACAGGGATTCCACTGAACCTGTGATTGTTGTCATTTATTTTGCCTCCTGCGCACACCGCGGTGTCAGGGGGGGCCTGAGAGTCGTGTACCCGCAGCTATTTCCTGTCAATTTGCAGAGTAACATCTGTGACTATCTGCCTGGCATTCCATTAGTCCAAATCCCATGTTTACCTGGGTATTATAGGTAGAATGGAGATTATTATCCTGCCCTGGGAACCTGGTTACAGTGGAGAGCGAGCTCTGACTCCTGTTGCATCCAAAATTGCTGTGATTAGGACACATAATCCGGTATCACAAGGGAGTTACCACAATGGCATGAACGCATTCCACCTGACATTTAGTTCAGCCAGATCTCTGATTGGCACTTGATTAGCAACTAATCCATGTCATTATCTCCTTCTGTGAAATTAGTTGAGTGGTAAATGGTGTCGTAAATCACAGAGGTGGAATTGTTGAGGGGCCTCGGTGTACGATTCTAAAAGTGCCGCGCGGAGGAAAGGAAGTATGTTGTTGCCATGGATACTACAAAAACTAGATTCAAAGCTGTGTATTAGTGTTTGACACAAGTTTTGACTCCTACCCCGTGAACCGCAAACACCAAGTGTCAGTGTTGGAGACGCCTCGGTGGACCCGCATGTTCTGCTCACATACGCAAGGAGGTGGAGTTCATGTTTACCTCGGAGCGGACGACTCGCCGTTTCCCTCTGTTAGATTATTGACCGATATTAAGACTTCTCCATATCCTGCCAGGTAGAATCCAGCTCACCAACCCCCCCCTCATCCCTCCTGCCCATGCCGCCTCCTCTGGCTCCAGTCCTGAACCTAACCCTCAGAGGAGCGGGAAATAATTAGGAGAGAAAATTGCAGCTGACACTATTTCTGAAAAGCAGGGTATTGTAATGAGAGCAGAGCAGGTATTCATTGTGTCTGAGGGAGCGAATGAAAGCCCTCGGTTCTCCGGCTGCCTGAGAGGAAGCCTACGGAGAGTAAGCAGAGCTTTGCTAGTCCCTTTATGCACATGGGAACGCAGCCTTGAGAGGACAAGGCGGAGGTGTCTCCAACAATGGTAGGAGCCAAGGTTACATCGGAGTAACTAATGCAAACGGCTCCGAACCGACACACACACTCAGACACACATACTCATCTTCTTTGTCTCTCACAATATGTCACCCCCCTCTGTCTCTTGCTCTCTCCTTGTTCCCATTATTACTTCAGAGGGATGCCATCCAGCCACTGATCAAAGTTATCTTCATTAGCCGTGCGGACTGGAGTGACTGCTCGGGGAAGCTCTCTCCGAGCAAGTCACTCAGGAGAGGATGAACAAATGTTTCTTTTCTCTTCCCCTCATTGGCGCAGTTTAAAGCGGCGGCAGGCTGCAAAGAGAGATAGATTATGTATCGCCGATTATATTTTCTAATCGGGGCTACGGAGGGCCAGTTGTGAAGTGGACAGAAGCAGCTGCTACATCCTAAACATTATGCGTGTTAAATGATTTGTCCTCCGTAGTCTTAAAAGGATTATTATTATAGCACGAGCGTCGCTGATGGTGCGTCACACAGCCGAGCCCGTGATTACCTCTCCTTCAGATGAGAGTCGGGATGAAAGCTGGGCGATACGAGAGGTCACTTTTATCTCCTGTTTCCTATTGATGGACGTGCAAGCGATTCATTTACAGTTGAACCTCGTCGTTACGTTGAAATAAGAGTTCGCTGTCAGGAAACTACTTCAACACCAGATATGAATAATAACAAAATTTAGATGAGAGCACAGATGGTTAATTGAAGTTTAATTGATAAGCTCAGACTTGGATGCATCGGACATTTTTTGGAAGCATTCCTTAACCAGAAAGAGTTCCCCTCACATTTACTTGCTCCATGTTAGATTATCCTGGATTATCATTTAACTAAAGAATTTCAATTTGAGAATTATTAATTGGATTGAATTATATTTGCAGATTATCCGAATTAACTGTGACATTTCATTAAAACACACACAGAAACGAGTCCTTTATGATGGCCGGAGCCTTGATGTGTCGTCGTGAACAACAGAACACTGAGCTGACGTGTCCCCCCCCCCCCCCCCCCCCCCCCCCCCC
>CAAKHC010006966.1:82118-174591 GCA_901007825.1 Macroramphosus scolopax
GGGGGGGGGGGGGGGGGGGGGGGGGGGGGGGGGGGGGGGGGGGGGGGCCCGCGTTCTCTGCACAACCAGGACACACACATCAACACCGGAGCACGACAGAATCAGAACACAGATCCACATCATAACAGACGCACCACAGAGATCAGGACAGATATAACGGTCCCACCACGGGGCAGAGAACACCGTTAATGATCTCACTGTATATCACTATTGACGGTACGGAGGGATTACAGGAAGAACGGTCTAATTTTCACTGTGTGCGGAGGCGTTATTAGATCCCAGCCCAGCTAATATAATTTCTAAGCTCGTCAATATTTATCAGCAACAAGCGCAGCGCACTATGGCAGACGTATTCACATTTCAGAGTCTGCGGCGGTGGGAAGATTCAATAACCAGGAGAAAACTCAGGGGCATAATTTTCATTTTTTTTTTTGTGTTTTGTTCTGTCTGTTAACATTTGTAGGATTTTCATATGATAAATCACAGCAGCTGCTGTTATGCCCAGCTGGTTTAAGATATGTATAATGCCTGCTCTCTTTTGTATCTCCTCAGGTAGGCTTCACCTCTCTTTGTGTGTCTATTTGTGTTTCAGTGGATGGCTGCATACACAAAGCGGCGGGGTCCTGCCTGTATGACGAGTGTCTCTCACTAAATGGCTGTGAAACCGGCAAAGCCAAGATCACCTGCGGCTATGATCTCCCTGCAAGATGTGAGTATCAGTAATTAATATGTTTTTGTCCGTGCTGCAACATGTGCACCAGAGCCTTGGAGAAATGTCTAACCCTCCAAACAAGGCCGCCACCGAGGGCTAAACAACACGGCATTCGCCGAACATTAAGATTTAGTGGTTTACATTAAAGCAATTGAATACTGTACAACCCGGCATGAATCTATATTGTTTTTATAAAATTGAGCCTAATTTATCCAAGCCTGAGGCTCCTTCACCATGCTGACATTGCATTCATGAAGAAAACCACTTCTACAGATTATATTGCTATTTATGTGTGCACATGTATCATATTTCTAAATGAAGGTGTGGTCTTGAATCAGTATCAGTGTCTGTGTGCCGGCATGACTGTGTTGCAAATGAAACCAATACGTTTTATAAATATGCACACACACGCTCGCACTTACACACTCACACATACCTGCTCGTGATGACTTGGGTCATTATTTTTTCTTATCCAATGACGGACTTGGATGCTTTTAATTTGCAAAATAAGAATATTTGCATAGTAATTGATTGCATACTAATTTGTATAAATAGGGGGTTTGTTTTTTTGGGAGGATAATTAATATGCTCGGCGCTTGATGAATGGCCGGGTGAATGTGCACACAAACAAAGACGTTAACGGAACTATTCATCGTTAGTTTGGTTTTTCATCCCTGATTTATTCCGTTAACGGATCACATAACTCTTACTGTCACACCATCAATGATCCGAAGACAGACGGCATTGTTTTCTCTGTTTTTTTATCTCCACCATGCATGTAATGTTTTGTAATGAAGTCAAAAAAAAAAGTTTTGCGTGCACGTGTGCATGCCCCGTTTGCACCGAGGAACATTTTTGACAAATTTTTCCCGAGATCTTTTTTTTTTTTGCCGCTTGTCAGCCGGCACGTGCGTCACTTTGTTCAGCTTGTCACGAGCTTCTCTCCTTTGCGAATGTGAAGGGGAAAACATGATAGGATGGAAGAAACCGTCACTTGGTGTAATTCGGTCGAGACAAAAGTCCCAGCAGTCCTAACCTAACCCTGAAGGATTTCCATGAGGCAGCCAAGAGAAGACATTGAGGCCCAGATGAAATTAGGTTGCGTTAATACAGTATGTTGTAAAGATGTCAAACAAATGGAGCGGACAAACTGTGAGTCAGTCTTGTAGGCAGCCAAATCAAGTGTCTGCAGCACCAAAACAGGGTGCACAACGACAGTTTAATAACCTTCATGTCACCTGGGAGCAATCACACTGCCACTGGGTGCTGTTATTGTAATTATCTCCGGGCCAAACACCTTCTCTCCGCTGATAACTTGTTGTAGGTGGTGTACTTCTTCCCCGGGAACAGTCCGTTCTTTTTCCAACGTAATGTTTTTTTTTTTTCATCTCAGAGCTATCTTTACCCCCGCACGGTATCATCTTCTTATCTTCCAACTCTGATCACTGTCATTGTCAGTGTAGTCTTTCTCGTCCGCTCTTGGAAACTGACAGACGCTTGACTTTTCTTTGACTGCTCGGCTCCGACAACAGATCTCGCTCGTTCCCCAAAGTCGGCTCGCTCTTCGGATTTTTTTGTTCTTTCGCCATTAATTTCCATCTCTGACTTATTTGTTCCACCTACACACACACATTACGAAGCTGCCTTGACTGCAACAACATTCTATTCGGTTTATGCAGTAACAAATAATAGTCTGTCCACCCCCTCGCTGTTTAATAAAATAAACAAACTAGAAACACAATTGACACATTTTTTCTATTCCTCTAAATTCTGGGATGTCACATGTAGGCGTAGCAAGAAAGGGTAAAAGCTTGGAGAGAAATCTCAGTGTATATTAGATTAATTTGAATTTAACATTATGTTGAAGGCCGTGGGTTTAACTAAATGCATAAAAATATAAAATATACATAAAATACATTTCAATAACAGAGTAATCAAAAGATTTCCCTTCAGCAAACAGCTGCTCGTCATTAGTCGGAGCATCGGGATTATCACGTTATGGATAAATACCCCAAATTAATGTGATATGAACTGAGTACAGAAAAAGCTACAAAGACATATTTTTGAGAGAAAATCTGCATCTAAAGGACGGATCCATTAGGAGTCGTACGTTTCTACATCTCATTGTCTTGTCTGTCAAAAGAATCAGACGTAGATGTTATTTTGGCTAAAAATAAAGTATTGTGTGACGTCGGACGGCTTCACACTGACTTGTGTCGGCTGTCTGGACTCACATTCAATAGGTTTCATATAAACCGTCTGGACTCGGTAGAGATAGAAAACAAAACATTCCACCTGGTGAAAGCACGGACAAACAATTCCACATTAATTCAGACGTCCTCCTCCTCAGTCAGACTCTTCCAACCTTTAAAATCCACGTTAACATCGTTGTCAGCGTGATATTTGGTTTTATTTACATGCAGGTATGAACATTGAGCTCGGGAACGTCTTTGCAGACACGCTGAGCTTCTTGTGCTGATGCATATCATCTGCAGGTGGTTGCTAATCTACTCCTCTGAGAGGAGAACACAGACTGATATATTTACCATTTACATCTTGGCAAAACCCAATTTCTCTAATCTGGGTATTCACTTTTCAATTTTTTTTTGAGAAACACATGAATCTCTGAGGAGTGCTCTCTCTCTTCTTTGGGGACACTTCTGGAATCCAACTGAATATAATTGAAAATAAAAGAAGTTTAAACCTTAATACAGAGCAAACGGTGAATCGCTTTGCTTTTTAATTATGTTTTTTGGGGATCTTGGCTTCATTTTATACCTCCAGAATCCTTTGGGCTGCCAACGATGCAGTCAAACAAGCCACACGTCATACTGGTGAATTACAGCTGTTGCAGTCTGTGGTGCTATTCGAAGATCACCCACGGTGTGTTGTATTTGGGGATCAAACTGGTCAGTTGTTTTTCTGTAGAACGGAGGAATTGCTTTTTAAATGTTACTCAGAAATACCTGGGAAAGCAATAAAATGCTTCCTCGTGTGCGGGACAACTACCGAGTGTCCTCGGGGGAATAGAGCAGTCGATCTGAAATCAGGGCTGTCCTTGTTTGGAGATTTGATGGGCCGGCGATGTAAGCGACCGCGTTAAGCCGGCCGTTCTGCGCCGTGTCTTTTTCCAAGACAAGAAAATTGCTCTCCATTACATCCCACTAAGCAGTTTAGGCTGTGAATCCCAGTGGCAAATGAGCCTTCCCCTTTAAGAGGGCCGAGCACATGTGGGACTGATTATTACGGGGTTGGGCCGGGATTATTAATCAATGACAGTAATTACCCACCTACCATAGCAGAAAGACCCGTCGCATCCGTCTGACAGGGAAATTGTCCGTTTGCCCTCGCCGCTAGACGAGTTACTCATCTGTTCATAGACGAATAATCAAATGAAAATGTGATGTCAAGTGCGACGGGCCAAGTCGTATATTTCTGATTGCACCGCTGGAAGATGTGTTGTGATGTTCGCCGTGATTGTTTTATTATAGTCGTTCCCATTGTAGCTGCAGTTACCTTTGATCAAATGACAAGTTCAGATGGGGTTTTCTAAGAGATGCACAGTGAGTAGGAATCACGTCAAGGCTGCAGACTCCATAGACGAGCAAACAATGAGTAATAGATGTATAGAGTCTGGTATATCGGTGAAAAGATGATTATTTGAAATGTTTAAATGCCCTATAAACTTTGCGGATTGTATTCAGACAATTTAGAAGAGGTGTGTTAATCCTCTGTGTATGTTCCCGTCTCCTCTTCCAGAGAAAAACCGTATTTCTGCCAAATTTCAGAGGCTGCTGAAGGATGTTGCTCGTCTCTCTTTCGCCTTTTCGCCTGTCTCGTCTCTCCCCTCCGCTCGCTGAATTAAATACGGCCTGTTCATAATACGGCGTGCCTGTTTTTCAAGATACAGACAATAAGTCACCTGTGAACATTCGCTATAAGCCGCTTTAAGAAAGTTTTCCGCAGAACGCTTTGGTATGTAGCGGTGCTTCAGGTAGGGGAGATACCCAACGGCTCCAAAAAGGTGTCTGTATAAACTTCCCTTGAACGGCAGGGATGAATTAGTGATTGTAGTTATACTACCGGGACAATCCTCATGGAACGTAGGGGAGGGGTGCAGCCTGGTCCAAGAACGTGCATGTGTATATAGATACTGCAGTAAAACACCCTTTTTGCTGAGTGTTTTCTACCATTTAAATGTGCAACAACAAATGAGGGTGATCTCCCGTGACTGCAGCCCTCCGCTAGGATATTCTGAATCTTTTCCTTGTTATGCCGGTCCACAGGTCCACACTAATAACGTTTAGCAAAGACCTTCAGGGTTAATCTTCACTTGCACATTTCAGCCCTTTGCTGTCACGCCAGACCTAAAAGGTATTTAGAGTTTAAAGTGGAGGTGTGCTCGGGAAAGTTAATGTCCCGAAGGAACTTTTAGACAGACATTAAGTGTTTTCCCTCTCTGGTTTTCATCTGAAATCTTTTACCCGGTTTTGTTTTCCTCCCTGGGGGTGTCTTAGATTGACAGTTCAAAATGTTTGTACTGTTCATTGTTTGTCTTCTCTCCCCACTTTCCAATTATTTTAGCTTTTGTGTATATGCTTTAAATAATGAATCATATTTGGATACAAGAAAGAAGGGCCGACATTTTATCATTTTTGCTGTCAAAACAGTGGCCTATTTCCATTTTAATCACTGAATTATATTGTTTCTTCATCAATAAATTCATGAAAAAACACATCATCAATACTTTTACATGAAAGCAGGAACTTCCACTCCGTGTACAAACACTGCGGTCATTCATCGTGTACCTCTTAAATGTGTCTAATAGAAATGTTACTACCTGGTCCACCCACGGCTCTGCAATTTGTACATATATCAAAAGCCTGCTGATCTTCTGTGTTAAGTGAATTCACGCGCCGCGAAGGTCTTCTACCATATTACAATCACGACGTGTTCCCCGTCTCCGCTGACACGGTGAGCAAAGGACATTTTTAATAAGTACATCTGCAGTTTGCAGCAGTTCAGCTCTTCACGGGAGATTCCTAAACTCATTCAGTGTCATTATACAGACAAAGATTTACAGATTCAAAGTTATAAAAGTTCTATTTGTCACCACTAATCATCTGATCTGTTTGATGAATATACTGATGATGTTACCTCGATGAAACGAAGGTTATCCGTGTGTTCAGTGAAGGATGTGCGAATCAATTTAGAGATATAATGTAGCTGTAAAATAAAGAAGTTAACCCCCCCAAACAGTATTTGACACTTCAAGCCAACCGTGGGTAAAATATTAATCCAAAATTTGGGGTGTCCAAGGAAGAAATGCTCAGCTGAAACTCTCAATCTACCAGTTGAACACGTATTTACGATCACAAGATTTTGCTTTTGCTACATGATGGAATGAAACGTGGCTTGTGTTTCAAACCCATTTTGGCCATCGCTGCGTAATGAGGAGCTCTGTAGGGTGTGTGTGTGTGTGTGTGGGGGGGGGTCTTGAGTCGAGCTGCAGCTCATTCGCACTACAGTGAGTCACTGTCGGCTCTGATGGTACAAAGTGGTGGAGGGAGACGTGACGGCGAGGGGCTAGTTTGTCGGCCCGCGTGCATGTTTCTACATGAGTGGGTGATTCCACTGTGAGTGATGTGTTCAAGTACCACGCGGCTTCATGTCATTAAAATATCCCAGCTATACTTTTATAACTAGACGGAGCGTCAGGTTGTCTCACATTTCCTCCGATGTGATTCTCCAGTGTGTAAGCGAGACACTCGGGAATCAAATGAACAGCACAAATCAAATATTTAGAGATTCTATTTCTGCTTCATTTGTTTTACACAATCAAAGATGATATCGGTTATTGAATCTACATGACAAAGTGCAGCTTTGTGTTTATAAGCATGTCTGCTTTGCCGAAAACAAGCAGAGCAGCCGGAGCTTCAGAGCGCTTGTTGCAAAAAAAAAAAAAACATTCCAGCCGAGAGATTTCATAAAGTTTGCTCAAGTGGAACTTCTGGGGCCGCAGACAAACACCTTTGGGAGGCGCTTCCCCGTTCGGTTATCCTCCTCCTTCATCTCCTGTTCCCTTTCAGTACAGAACGTGAGTCCCCTGGTGTTTGCTGTAACTGCACCTGTGCTAATAATGCTAATCATCGGTGTGTGATAATTCTTCCTCCCTGATAGTGTGAGTTATCTTTCCCTGGCCCTGTTTAATCTACGAGACCAGGCTGTCTGCTCTGTTTTCTCCACTCAGCAAACACTGATAAATCACAGCAAAGTGCCCACTGTTAGTAAGGGACATAACGCTCATTCTAATTAAATTACCCAATAGAACAAAATCATTCTGCGGAGCTTGTTAATCAAATCGGCCTCAGCACCGTCGCATGTTTTCAAGGGGTCATTGGACGGCCCATTAATGTGTTGATTTGTGTACAAGCTGCTGTTTCTAAGTGTTAAACAGCCGCTTTGATCAGGGTGTTTTACTGTTTTTGCTCCGGGTTTGGGACATCAGTGTGTTTTTTTAATGCTTGTTCCGGCAATAGAAACTAAATCAAAGAGTGTAACTCCTGACGGAAAAAAAGGCTCTTCATACAAGTGAGTGGATTTAAACTACAAACACCTTGTTTGTCGACTGACCAACCGTTTTAATCCTCGCGGCTCATTGAATTCTTCTTATCTCGCAGAGGAGCTGTAATCCTGTAAAGCTAAAATATGTAAATAACACATTTCGGGAGATTTTCGCGCAACAAGACTGCATTTGTAAACATTGTTAGGCGTGTGCGTTACGGCTCACACAGCAGCAACACACTGCGCTGTATCTATATAATGGATCCAATAACCAGTAGGACTCCTACAAGGTGTTTCTAATGTGGCATTTGAGGCTCGACTGAAATAATCTTTGGTGCAGCTTTACTCAACCATGGTGGCCAACACACACACACACACACACACACACACACACACACACACACACACACACACACACACACACACACACGCATGCACACAGAGTGCTAAGTCAAGTTACTGCTCACTGTTAGCACTCACGTCGTAAATGTCACTTTATCACTTCATGCACACTTCATTTAACAGTGGGGTCTCCCTTCAAGTCTCCCAGACGGTTGTGTTAGTTTTAGTGTTTTTGTCTCGTACCTCCGTCCCTCAGCCTGCCTGTCATTTATAATGGAATTAAACAGCAATAGATGTTATTACAGAGGTCGTACTTTATGTTGTACTAGTTGCCAAAGAGAATATTATCCTTAAAATTCAAATCTATTATAATTTAATCAAAGACAGGTGAGAGAAAATATTTAGGATACATATTTTTTTAAGCCTTTACCACATAAAAGATACCAGTCAGACGCTGCTGTTGGATGGACATATTGGGCTGTTTGTGATCTTACTTCAAAATGAATTAATGATTGAATAGATTAAGTGTGAAAATGAAGATCGGATATCAAAGACCAGATGTTTTCCGCATTATTTATGAGAGGAGTACTGCCTTCCTTCTTCAGGCTGATCCGCTGGGTTTCTGGACTTCATGTTGACTGTAATGGGTGCGATCTCAAGGAACAGAGCACACCTAATTTCACTGCTCATCTACAAAGGCCCAAGTGGTCCCCTCTCTTTTCAGATATTTATGTTTCCTTTGTTGGCTGGCCTGTCAGTCTTTCAGGCCTCTTGAGGACTGGAGTAATTTGGTAATTTTGCCTAAATGGTGATACTGTAATTATGTGGCATCAGCTGCCTAGCTGTCAGCGAGATGGCCAACGGTCATTCATCACCAGGAAACTAGAGGGGAGGGGGCATTGTGACTGATCGGGTAAACATTAGCAGAAAGAATGTGTGGTGGTCTCACCCAAAACTGGCTGAAAATAGGAGGTGAGAGGCCTCTGGAGTAATGGGGTGCAGGAGTAGCTGCAACCTGTGTGGCAGGCTGGTGGCTTGGCTGAGACGGGGGGCAGCTAGGCGTGCCTGAGCCCCAGAGTCACAGTCATGCATAGGGAAAGGGGGTATGTGGGTGGCAGATAAAGTGGGACCACTGGAAGGTCAGGTTTGAAGTGGAATGTGGCAGCAGCTCTAATGCAGTCCTGCCTCGCCGTCACAAACAGCTCCCATCTGTCCGTGAGAAAGTCCGGCCTAATGAAGGCTGTCGTCATAAAAGGCTCATCACCTAGCGTTGATACATTTACGCACGCACACACTATTTTCATACATCAGGTTTCCATCCAAATGTATCACAAATTTGAGTTAAGTTTGGTGCCAGGTTTTGTTTCCTTCACTCATCCAGTCCATATCAAAGCTCATATCAAGAGCGGTAATTATCAGAGGTTCACTGTCAGAATTAAAAACCCAGATCAGCTAGATAGTCTTTGCCATTCGCTGCAAGGACTATGTAAGGTTAATGCTTTAATGCACATCAGTCACCTGCGAGTCACCTTCAGCTGAGACGGAAATCTTTGAATGTACTAATTGTGCATGAAGGTTATTTTTAATGCATAACATCAGTAAAAAGTCTGTACTTATTCAGAAAAGTCTCTCCCGTTAAGTGCATCAACCTTTTTTTTTGTATTAAGGAAAAAAGTTTTCACATCTTAAACAGGCTCCTTTTTACCAACATCATCCCAAGATGTTGTTATAAAAACAAGACACTTGGTATACAATCTGAACAATACAATATCCACAATGTGAGAAATAAAACCTCCCTCATTAAAAACAGAGACAGCTTCACGTGTCATTGCTAATTGCATTATAAATCGGTTCTATCTTAACTTCTGGAAGATCCTCTCATAGTCAGTAACCTGTTGTGTAACTGAATGCTTTTCCACGACGTCGTGCCGGTGTAAGACTCCAGGCAGTTTACATCAACGCACACGGGGCTGAAGTCTTCCTAGAACTTTAACTAAGACCGATACGGCGCGCTGCCTCCCACTCCCCAGGGACAAAGGTGCACAGTTCACGGTGAACACGTGCATTTCTGTTAACGGCGTTGTGGTCTCGGGAAAGGAAAGCAAAGTTTCAATGTGATGGCTTTGTTTACCTCTCATCCAAGACTCGGGATAAAAACTAATTAACAACAGGGAGTAACAGACTCCTGTCGTGCCATTTTCACAGCTAATTATGCATGGCTACGTGCCTAAATAGTTTCTCCCTAGACTTTGATGTTCTTTTTGCACTAAATCGCCATGGTTACTTCCGCTCATTAGGCTTTTAAGATTGTAAATGTTTACAGGTTTACGTTTTTTTTTTTTTTTTTTCTTCCTTCACATCCCAGAAACCCTTTATTGATGATACAAGTGGAGGATTATTTTGAAGCCAGTTAGGAGCGGAACTTCTTTCCTAAATACAGTCAAATGTGTCGTGTGCGTATCCCTGGTTGCAGTTCTTTGTTTGATGCCTTTAGGTTTCGACAGATGCTGTGGTCCTTTAACAACATAAACCTTCCTATAAAAATGTATATGGTTCTCCGTAAACCCTAATGGGGACCGGGACCGATACACAGCAGCCTATGTGTCCTATCAGGGACGCCACTCTTTAAGAAATACAGAAATTAAGCTATAAAATGGCAAATTAAATATTTTTTGATATCATTATGGTGTTGGCTGGCTTCCCAGCTTTGTGCCTATCTTGTTTTTGACTGATTTCTCAATAGATACGTTCTCATGAATTGAAGTTTGTACACATGTGTGTAGATTTAATGAGCCGCGGCTGTTTGAGTCGCTAACCTTTTCAACTCGACCACATTATTGTTCACGCCACCTTTAAATCCGTACAGCTTTATCTTCAAGCGGTTCTGCTTTCAGGGCAATTAAGTGATTCCTCTGAATGGTAATTAAGCTCTGCATCATAACAGCAAAACCCAGCATGGGGAAACTAATCAGACACGGGAAAGAGGGTATACTGTATAACTGTACAGTGTAAACGTGAACGATCAGACGTCCTTAACGAGCATCTGAGATAACTAAGATTTGATATCCAGTTAAAAAATAATTGTGAGACCAACAAGTTTTGACCTGTTTTTTCATAAAGAAAATTATTATTTAGTTATAAATTACAATGATAAACAGTATTATAAGCAAGAAAAAAAGAACCATTTAAACAATATAGAAATGAAAAAAATGTCAATGGAATTAATGTTTAATTTATTTTTGAGGTTATCTCATAAATCCCCAGTTTATTTTGTAATGGATATAAATTTACCATCGACTGCACTAAACAACAACATTTCTTTCCTTCAATCTACCGTATGACACACGCTGGCCTGAGGAACCGGTGTTCTCCCATTCCTGGTATCACTGTTTCACAGGTTGTTGCAAGGCGAGAAATGGTTCTGTGCTCTGTCGTTTTATTGTGATCACCTTGGTCACACTGGCAAGGAGACCAGTGAGTGAAATGGATCTGCTGGGAACCTTCAGTATGGATTTATGAAAGTGCAAAGCTGGAGGGGAGGATCAGTTAGCTGCCTCTGTTTTCATTAGACCGAGTGATACCGGCGAACAACACGAGGGGTCTAATCCAAGGTTACAAAATTTGATAAACAATACACAGGGACAGCTGTTGGCTGTCATTACTTATTCACCACATATACATTTCTAGCGATTCCAGGAACGTTTCCAACATAAGGTGAAAATAAATCATACTGGGGAAAAAAAGTAGTGCATCATTCTCTGACGAAATGCATTTCTGTGTAATAGCTCGCCATCTCTTTCCACATAACGGCACGCACATAGATACACAAGCCGACATGTCATGCAGCACATGGCTGTGCGCTGTAGGGAATCGGGACATGTCGGTAAAGGTCTCCTCCATGTGCTGGCTGGTTACGTTGGCAGGGCTAGCAGGGGAGCGTCCGGATCAAGTTTCCCCCTCCCGCTGTCTAATTATTGACCCATCTGGTATTGTCTTTTCAATTGTTTCAATTATGATGGCGCTGGTGTTGCTCAGCACCCTGGCGTCAAGGCATGCATAATTCATGTTTAACACCCTGGACTCCACTCAGAGCTGTGGGTTTGAGCTGAATGTCAATACTGGCTCATGCCCCCAGTGGAGCAGAGGGTTTTCTGTATTGACAGCAAGGCAGATAAGGAGAAGTGCTGCCAAAGACAGAAGATAGTGATGCTATCACAGCGTATAGGTGGGAGGAATCTCCTTGTGTGTGGATGTGTCATAGAGAAGTAAGCTGACTTCACGGCTCGCGTGTGCAGCCGCCCGACACCTGACCCCATTATTGTCACGCCAGACCTTTAGAATCAATCATGTTCAATTACTCATGAACCTCGGCAACTGCACAGTTTACCAGGAAATCAGAGCCAACCACGGGTTAACTTTCCAATCAGTGGTTTGACTTTTGTGCCCAAACCGCTGCTTCCATCATGAGACTGTACACAGGCTCAGAAAAGCCAAAGGTGAATCAAGAGGAAAAGGTTCAGAGAGTGCGACTGTTCATTAAGACGTGTGAAGATGAAAGGGAGAAGGGGGTCACGATCCTGGCACCCCGCCGAGATGGAGGTTCCTCCGGGGAAAACAGTACGTGACATCTATGAAACATGTCATTATTCGATGCCACTTGCAATTGTTTACCGACACACTGGAGCTCAGCAGATGATCAAAAGAACCTCATTGTTGACTGTGGCTGGTGAATCCAACTCTGTCTCCTCACGGGCGATTTTTCTTTGACACATGAAAGGCAGAGAAAGTTAATTCAGTCTGCATTTGCATTACCGACACCATCTGTACAACTCTTAAAAACTGTTTAACAGACGAGAATGTTAAGGTTATTTCTCCTCTCCCAGGTGAACTTGAGGTGTCTGCATATCCATTTTTCATTCCCATCATCCTCGTTGTGAAAGACTCATTGATTCAGTACTTGCGGGCCCGTGTGACTCATGCAGTATTCATACAGTGACCTCTCACAACAACTCACCTTCAATTGCAGAGGTGTCTCACTCACACTGGCCTGCTGGCCTTCAGCTCTGTCTCAGGTCCCCCTGCAGTCCCTCTGGATGTGCGCAGAATAAGCTGTCAGAGCTGTAACAAGACAGTGAAGAGATTTCACTCTGCTCGATGCATCTCTGAAGACCACAGCCTGCACCAGCTAAATGGTGCCTCTGCCTTCAGGGAAAACTTCACACTGGGAATATTAACCCTCTTCACCTCATTCAAGGACGTTTGTTAAAGGAAAAATAATACGTTTTTTTTTTTTTTTGTAATGTCTCGAGTCCTAAGACATTAGTGCATCAGTGATAAAAAAAAATGGAGTAATGCTAATTAATGTTTCCTTCTTTATTAGACTGCTGCTGTTATGAAAGACACAATGATTGTGAGATGATTAAAAGTTAACATTTTCTATAAAAACAGATCCTAGTTGACACCAATTGTATTTCTTTTGAGAGAATCATTGCTTTAATGCAATTTATTCATTTGAAATGGATTTTCTAATGAGTTTTTAAGTCATTCTACCTGTTACAAGCATGTCGGGGACCTTGTGGCAGTGACCTTGTGCAGTACTAATTCATATGTATTTTATATATTCACACATTATATTTTATTCTAATTGTGTACTTTATTTCATAAATGGTAATTTTATTCTGTCACTTTATATTGTATATTGCTGGGTTTTTTTATTTATTTATCATTCTTGTCTTTATCTGTTAATTTCAATGAAGCATCCCAGCCAAAGTTTCTCACCTGATTATATTTGTATAACCAGCGTGACAATGAACATCTTCTTGACTCTTGAATCTACAACCTCTCCGGCAGCTCTAACTCCCAGACCGTCGGCTGGTTGGCACGCTACCTGAGAGGCTCGACTCGGGGACAAACGGCTTTCTGTAGTGCGGTGAACTCCCCAAGAAACTGTTTGGCTGTGATATGTGACAGGAAAAAAACGTCCAAGATGAGATGGATCAGAAAGGTAGAATAGAGGGGAGTGTACTAATACCTTCCTCAGACGGACAGAGTGGAACACATGCTGCAACGTGGCTGTCTTTAGGGTGAACTACAAAATTAGGATTCAACAGACGTTTATCTGGCAGGCGTAATCACATCCTTAAATGTATCTGATTTCCCAAATTCGGGCATAAAGACATTTAACACAACCTCTCTCTTGGTCAATCCCACAACGGTTCAGTCCCATTTTAGATTTGTTTCTTGAGTTTGTTCTTGCATTCAAGCTCAACACGAACGCCACTGGTGCTTCTGCCACTCCGTGGGTGGAACCACTGTGACTTCTGCCTACCGCGATGTCAAGTGCATAACCTCTGTTGTTTGAACGCTGTGCAACAAGTCCTAGAACATGCAATGATTGTCTATAGACAGATTTTGTGCAGGTGACACGCAGGTAAACAGCTGGACGCAAAAACAGTTTTTCAATCTTTTTTTCTTCTTTTTGTCTCTGGTGTATTTTTCGATTGGATGGAGACGAAGAGAAAAGTTTTTCTCCTTGTTTGTACATTATTTATCATTGTAGAGGACATACAGGTTGGGGCTTTGTCTTCTCATTGATGTCCTTACATGGCCAAGAGTTGATAGTGTAACTTTCTGAAATCTGTCAAAAACTTTCAGGGTCAAAAGTTTGTCTTGTTTTAGATTTCAGGCAGCGTGTGAGTTCTTAAAGACAAGCCACATTTTTATATTTGCCCATTTAAATATTTTTCTGACTATTTCAAATGTCTCTAGTCTGTTTTTTTTCACAACTATATGAAAGACACATACTTCAGTCAGGTTGACATTTACTGCGTATGGAATGTGTGTGTGAAGAAATGACAGGGAAAAACATCCAGCCACTGACGGAAGCTTCAGAGCAGACCTACCGATGACCGACTCTAATAAGCTTTACTTCGGTTGGTACTCATTGCCGACCGCAGGAAGGCAGAAAAAAGGTAAAATATGTAGACAAGACAACCATTCTTCAAACCATTGTGCTATTTCCTGTTGAAGCATTATTTTTCTGTTGATGGAGGACTCAAGCCAGACGTTGTCACCCTCTCCTGGCTTTGTGACACATGCACAGCTGCATACCCCACCCCTCTACTCATCCGCCTCCTACTCCGGGGCCATCGATCGGGTGCTGTCATGCTCTCAGGGAGAGCTGTATGGGCTTCTTCCCTGGCACAGCGCCGCCCTTCCTTGGTAGAGTTGCAGAGCGGCAGGGGGGCTAAGTGAATGGAGGTTGCAGTAGGTTGTAAGGTTGGGGAGGGGAGTGAAGGAGGGGGTAGTGTGGCGAGCAGCTGCTTTCCTTTGGATCACTTCATTAATATCCCAGGGCAGAAATTTGAGGGGCTGCTGCAGACTAATTAGCCCTGTCTGACCCTGTGTCTCAGAGAGGTTGCTCCTATTCAGTTTCCATCCACAGCCAAGTAGCTCCCCACTGCCTCGCCAACCCCAATTTACCATCACTGTCCTTTTTAAGAATGTAGCGCACAAACCGTAAAGTCAACCCGATTATTGTCCGCTTAATTACAACTTGCTGAAAGTTGAAAGCTTTCGCCTCCTCTTTTTTCATGATAAAACTGTCCCATGTCCTTATGTACGTGTTTTTGCCCATCAGTGTGTGTGTGTGTACGTTTGCATAATGAGCGGTGTCCATGACTCCTAGGGGCTGGTAGGGACAGTGTAGTACAATGGGAGCAGTGTGTGTGTGTGTGTGTGATTGGTACCAGGAGACGAGGAGCCATCCCTCATTAGTATCATCTGTTTCCCAGATGGCAGGGTCAGGGTAAGAGGGAATCTTGATGAAAGGACCCGTCCTTCAGGGTGACACTCATTCTGGAGCCAGGTTCCCAGCTCTCACAGGTGACACACGGGCTTTAGTGGGATTCACAGTCACAGAGAAAGAGAGCTTAGTGTTTTCAATCCCGGCGTATAGACGCTTACCCATGCTGCAACCTGATGACTCTTGCAGCGAGATACAAATAAGTTCAGAAAAGTTAACTGAAGAACTTGAAAATCGAGATGAGTATGCGAAAAAAACATACAATTACTTGGACACCTGCTCTTCTCCAAACACAGCTTCATTTCTCACCGAAAATATTTCCCTCCAACATGCTCTTAATGATTTTTTTTTCAATGGCTCATTATAGTGTAGCTCGGGTCCGACAATAAGCCGGAAAAACCTACTGGCATGACTCAACACTGTGAACGAAGGCAGAAGCTATCTTCGCCATGGCCTGTGAGGCAGCAGCAGTTTCTCCCAGAAGGAAAGGATAATGAGTGCTTTCACATTTTACCTTGAAAAACCCACCAAACGGCCCTTAAACCAATTAAGACTGTGTTTTTCACTGGAGTGGCCATTATCAAATCTGACCTTCCAATTATTTTTCTCATTTTCCTCCTGATTCTGTCACCCCGTTGTGCCTGGTTGGCACTCAGAGCCTCAGAGGATGGACAAGGAATGGGTAATGGTTCTCCAAGCTGGGATCCAAAGACCCGAGACACAGTGACTGCCACCACGGCTACTATCTTCTAGTCTTGTTATCTTTTATTTTCTCACTATTGTCCTTTTTCAAACCCACACACTCAATTTAGGATCTTTGTCTGATAATGTAATTTATTTTTTTTATATTCAAGTCATATATTAACTCTTAAATATCTATAACTTTGTAAGTGTGAAGATGAAAATGAAGCTGAGCAGCGAGTGTCCTCTTATTTGTGTCCGGTCTGTGATGTTTTCTCTTGTTTGCTTAGTTCTTTACCTTTCATTCACGCCATCTGGCAAGAGTCCTGTTGCTGTTCTTACCTGATGGTGATTGTTGTCGAACAGCTGCAGCGGGGTCACGAATCCCACCGTCATCGGATACTCGTGCTCTCACAGAGACGCACACACACTACAGCAGCACTGAATAATGAGTACGGGACCCCCCCTTGTTGGTGGTGGGAAGGCAGTGTGGACAATAAAAAACAGGATGGAAGACTAAGAGGTTGAATTTGACAAACGTGTTGCTAATTTAATATCATTTTGACCCATTTTCACATTGTTGTACTTTCATGGTGTTGGTTTGATGCCACGTCTTCATCCAGCTAAAGTTTCTAATTGCACACAAGAGTTTACAAATTCACACAATACACTATAAATATGGTAATGTCCTTATGATAATGTATTTTAGCTACTGCATGTATTCTACTGTGCCTCATTAGGCAGGTTCCAGAGATTTCCTTTATTTCCCAGCTCCCAAAAAAAAACTAGTGCTTTAAATCAGAGTTTTAGTCATCCTCACATTTCGAAGATGTGAAGAGTAAAATTGGAAAAATAGTGCTGACATGATAACTGCATATAATCTTGGATATTTAATAACATTGATTTACACAAGCTTTGTTAAATTCAATGAAAGATCCTGTTGCTGGTCCATGCACCCTCGACTGATTGTCATTGTTGTCGAGATACTTTAAGGTTAGTGAACCTTTATCGTCATGGTTACGATTGTAAATGAGACAAACTGAAACAGGAAACGAGCAGCCACCTCCTGTGTTTAAGTCTGTGTTATGTTATTGATCCATTCATTAGCCCCAATTTCAATATGTTGACCTACAATAATGTCATGTGAATTTCCTTCTTTGCCACTTAAACAGCCGGCTTTGGGCATGTTCTGAGGTGACTGATGCTGTCGCTTTTTTACGTTTTAAATTTATAATTAGGGGAAAAAGTAATTGCATTTAATCAAGGAATGAGATAACAAATTGAAATGAATGATATCCCATGATCAATTGAACATGACAAAAAATCTGCATAAGACTTGAAACAAAGCTGTCAGAGTTCTGCAGCAAATGTGAGCCACTAATGACGAGGTTACCTTTCAGAAACTCCAATTAAAACCAACCACAAAGACTTTTACAAAGCCACGCCAGCCATCCCATGTTTAATTCAGAGTAAGGCGCCAGACATTTGAAACATTCTCCCATTGTGTTTCGCTGGAATAAAACGGTACATTTGATCGTAGATTAACATCTGACCCCTGACAGTGTTCCGATGCCTCAGCGGTCATCTGAAGTCCTGCTGGAAGACAAGACATTGTTTTATTCATCATCGTTGCAAAGTTGTTTCCGTCCGACTGCAAGTAATGACTCCATTAGTATTTCCATCAGACTGGTGGTTACATCCTGGGATCAGATGCAGAAAACGCAGGTATGAATGAATATTAATAAATGTTACTTATCTGTCACTTTAATAATCCTTAAAATCCTGCATTAAGAATTCCAGAATATATGAATATGCAGTATTATTAATACGTTGAATAGCCGGACACGAGGTGTTTCGTACTTCACAATAACGTCGCTGCGTCGTGCCTGTTCAATGCTCGGATGAATCAGAAGATGTTATCTTGCATATGATTGTTCACAGTTTAAACCCAGTAGCCTGGAGTAACATCACTTTGGAGGCCATTCCTATTGGGAAGGGTTACTTTTGTTCTTTTTCATGGGATCATCTACTGCTGACTGCTGACCTGAACTGTCAGATTGCTTTGGCACAGGAGAGTTGTTTCTTTTTAGTGTGTGTGTGTGAGTGTGAGAGTCCTCAGCTCATTTAGGAGCAAGTGTAGTCTGTCATAACGCACCGACCATCACTGCTGGGAGGCTGGCTGCACAGTCCAGCAGGTGCTGTTATATTGCAAAGACCTGATCATTGTGGGATGTCTTTTACAGCGATACAATGAGCTGAAACGGGAACTAAAGCTTCATAATGGCGAGGGGAGAGACAGTTATTCGTAATTGGCTGTGGGCTCATCACAATGAGCTGCGACGACAATACACGTCGTCACTGGATAGATAATATAAAAAATATCAATTATATCTGCTTTACGCAGAAGTAGGTCAAACCCATATTATTGCACACTTGCACAATATGTAACACATATAAGAAATGCAGCAGACATCTTTTTGTGTCGGATGTATGAAAAATAACTGTTTAAAGGATGTTGTAAAACCATTTCCCTGTGAACCAACTGCTGCAGGAAAAGGTGCGTCACAATCAGGAGTCGGGAGGACAGAATAATCATCCTCGTCGGGAGGAGGTGTATTTAAAATACGTTTGCTTATTTGTGTTTGATTTTAGCATTTGACAAAACCCCAGCGCCGTACGTCTGATTAACACTTGTAATATTTAAAGCTGAGTGCCCAGATTCGTGCGGCTTCATAATTCTGTTGCATATGCAACAGCATTCCAATTCAGCCGAGTACATTATGAAACAGATGGTCCCATAGTAACCAGACACTTTGAAGTTAGATGCTGTCTGGCTCTTTTTTGACTAGCTGTGTCATTTCAATGGATCTACTGATGTGAAATGCACCAGGGCCCCCTTACTGCTACCTCACTCAGACATATTGTACCTTCTTTCTCCGACTGTGAAAACTCATTGCCACAGAGAGAGAGTGTGTGTAGTAAAAGTTCGGTATGAGTTTGTGTATTTGCAGTCAGGAGTGTTCAGTTCCAGACACCTCTGGATGAAATATATGAATCAAATCAGGCTGTAATATGTTCTGTTTGTAGTTCTTCAGTTCCTGTGGCTGTGACAACTTGAGTCTGCTGAGTTTTGGGGGGAATAAAAGAGACTTTGAGATAAAGCAACCGGCTTTGGAGGTTTGAAATGAACAACATCATAATGCCCCTATATAAGCAGTCAGTATGATTATACATTTTGCTGTAAGGTTACAATATCCTGTTTATAATCCTCTATTTTTATATACTCCTTGTCATGCATTTAGCTGTGACAACATCACCCCCTTTAGTAAACCTGGTGGACGCAGATCAACCTTATTGATGGTCAAAGCACTTCTCGAGAACTTTCATTTCATTTCCTTTCAGTTTTATTGGGTCATCGATGGAAATATATGAAAGCAATATCTCTCTCTCTCTCCGACTCCTTGTGCGGTCTGTGTGAAAGATGAGATTCTGGCATTAAACCCACCTGTTTCGCCTCAAGTCAGCGAGCGTTCTGTGGGGGTGCGCTCGCTCTCTCTCGCTCTCTCCGCGCACACACATACACGAGTGTGTATTTGTATGTGTTAGTTGACATCAGTGCCTACGTGAGTGTGAAATTGACCCTGGCCACAGGGAGCTCAGTGAATTATTTGCCCCAGGAGAGACGGAGTGGCCACCTACATATCAGCCGGCTTCACTCTGTGGATTCAGTTGACAAGAAAATCCGCTGTTTAGTTTCTGTCTGACACAATACGCCCGCCGCAGCCTCACCTCACCTCACCATTGTTCTGGATGGCTATTGTTAGAAAAGCTTGTTTGTGTCAACTGTTTTTAGGCTTCTTTTTTTTCCCCCCCATGTGTTTATTTTTGGATTCCGCTTTCATCGTCTCCTCTCTCACAGACTCGTCTTTGACGCCTTATTTTTTTTTCCAATTATCTCCATTAATTAGGCGTTTGTGCGCTTCTGACATTATGTCAATAAGAAGTGTGAATAATAAGAAATGTGTCCAGTCACTCCTGCAGTTTGTGCATCCTCATAAACCCACATACACATGTAAAGAACAGAGCTGCTTCCGCCTCGTCAAACATCCGTAAGAAACCGATACTACATGGCCTTGCCTTCGCTTCCTCTCTACTGTGTTGCACCACTTCAAGGTAGAACTCCTCTAACAGACTGACATCGAATTGATTTCTTTCAGCTTTTCATAGATAGTGGGTAGCTGGATTAAACATTTGAAACACTTTCCAAGTGGATTTAAAACAATATTATCTGATGTCTTTTAAACACCAAAATGAGGTGTTGCTGTTACCATTTGTTGTTATTGACACGTACTGCTATTAAACACTCTTTATTTAGGTGATTCCCTTTAAATTGACGTCGTAGCGTATTAAGAACTCACTTAAATCAGTCAATGAAAGGACCACAAACATGTTGTTTAATGTTAAATTTGTGCAGTGGAGTCGGCGTGTTTAGTCCCAAGAGCACCGTTGGGGGTTGTTTGTGCTTGGCGGTGTTGATTGCATGTGATATTTATCAACCGCTAATGAAATAGTATTGACATTTCATGAATCCCTGAAAATTAAACATTCTACCTCAAGTGGTCGGTGTGGGCTGAACCAAATCATTGTAGTTTTAATGTTTATTAATTTGAAGTGAGGCTGCAGAGTTATACTCAATTAGGAAGAGTTTAACCAACACTTCTACTGAGGGGTTCAATAATTCATCATGTGCCTGAAGCAGGGTTATATTCTCAATTAGTGTCTATTCAGGTTTGCTTTATTTATAAACATGTATCTGCTTCCATATTTGTGTGTGTGTGTGTACCTACATACATGTACATGAACCCACCAGTACAGATGTTTTTGCTGTAGTTTGTCACCGTAGTTTGCTGTGAAGTAGGTTACCTGACTGATTGTGTGTAGTGCTTTTTAACTTTGAGATTTACCTACATATCCTGATGTACGACCTGTATGACCCCTGATTAGTCTCTCCTCTTCCTCGTTGACTAATCAGCTGCCTTGTATTCAGTCTGTGTTCTCTCTTCCTTCTGTTCCAGCATTCACGCGTAATTTCATAGAAATTACATTTTCTAGTTCACCATGTTTTTTGTTGTTGTGTGTTTTGTAGCTATTATAATTGAGTAAAATCAAGAGTGTGTCTATCCTTTAATGTTGAATAAGTGGTCGTCCTTGTCGGACACAGGATGTGGTCACAGATAGGAAAAGGGAATCAGTTAGCCGCCGTGAATATCATGTATTTCTACATCAGAGGTTCTCATGGAAGATATTACGGCAGGAACCCGGCGGGGAGGAAGGGCTTATATCTCTGATGCTGTTCTGAACACCGTAGGAATGGACGCATGGCATGTTGTCGGTTAAAGAAGCGGATTACCTGTGGAGGTATTTCTATGTTGATTTCTCCTCCATACGAAGCCATTAGCCTCCCGGGGCAGCGACGAGGTCTGCCCATTATTCAGGGACAAGGTGGTGGAAATGGAGAGGGATAAGACACAATGTGCTCAGGGCCAAGCCTCTCACTCTCCTGACCTGCTTCTCAAATGGCTTTTTCACACTCTCATAAAAGCCATTGCGCTGCATTTTAAAGAATAATAGAATCACTGCCTCCTCCCTGAGAAACTATTTTAGCTTTGTAATTCCTTGTCACTGGGGCATTTCTTTGAAGGTGACTTCACTGCAAGTTTTTTTTTTTTTCTCCACCTCAGAAATGCCTATAAAAATCTAACGCACCCTCAATCAAGGACAGTGTGAGCATTGCCACTTTTGTTTCTACATCAAGCGACGAGGACGAGGCTGCGGAGGAGACGAGTCTTTGACACATACGTAGAGGTCTATTAGGGGCATGAAGAGGAGTCCTGCATCTCTGTGTAGCTTTCATCACTGGTGCGCTTGATCTTTGTCTTTCAGTTATCTGCATGCTCAAACACCTGTAAGTCAGGCTTTTTCATTCCATGAAAAGGTGCAGGAAAGGATTCAGAGAGATAAAGATCTAAAGACCTGTTTTCCTCTCTGTATCTTTATTAGTCACTTAAAACATGACTATATTCCCTATTTCTGCCAGCACAACTGTGCTACTGAACAGGAACTTAGGATTAAAACACATTAATGGACGTCTTATTATAAATTGGTGGAAATCAGACCAATCAATATAGTTGTAATGTAGTAACTTATGTTACCAGATCAGGTGCTGTGTAGCATTTCCATGATAGTGTTTTTTATATTATTTCTTATTGTGCTGTGGCTGTCCGAAGGCACATCTGAACACCTTCATTCATGACTGTTCAACCACATTTGAAGCAGAACAGCTTGGTGACATTAACTGTGTCAGCCGTTCCTATTATATAGGAAGTGTTGGTGTGTCTCCTACAGCCGACTGCTGACCTGAACTGTTAGAATGTTGCTTTGGCACAGGAGAACTGAGAGTCTCCTCAATTTATTTTCTTGTCACCACAGGACCGTGTGATGGAGAGCGTGTCATAAATTGACCGTCACTGGCAGAAGGCTGGCTGCACAGTGTAGAGTAGAGGTGCTGATCATTGTGGCTTTTCTCTCTCACACACACGCACACGCACGCACGCACACACACATGCATGTTGCATCATCTCCAAAAATAGTTGCAAAAACGTGAATAAATTGTCGAACGTGTGAATAAAATCACCGTTGTCGTCCTGTGACTCTGGTAAGTGACAGTTTGCACACCATGTTGAACTTTGCAGGTTTGTTTTTTGACCACTGAGATATGTTTTCTTATCGTTTAGGAAATTATTGTGAAATCCTCGCCCCCTTAAGCTGCAGTCATTCAGATAAGGGGCTTAGGCAAATATCACCTGCCGCTTTTCCCTCCTTCTTTCTATTCTAAGCAGAACGCTCACTGTGTTTAGAACAGAAAACACTCCACTATTTTTTCCCTCTGTAATACCAGGGGACCCTGAAATTGCTCATATTAATCAGAGCAGTGATAATGAGCAGTGAATAATAACCATGGGTGGAGGCATACTGAATGCAATGAGTTTGGAAAAAGTACCTCGCTCCCCTAGAGGGGTGTTTATTTGAGATTTGAGGATTTGGTTGTTTCTTCAGTCGTCTCTGGAGACTCAGTGTGGGTATTTCTACCACTGACCTTATCCCTCACAAGTACAAAACCAGCTGCCATTCCCCCTTTCCTCATCTTGCACAGTTTTGTTGTGCGCTATTTTAATTCCTGTGATGGAGAAAAAAGAAAGTATAAAGTTTTTCCTCTCAGCCGTTGTAGGCCTGAATTGGCCTCCAGAATAAAAGCCCTTAAAGCCAAAGTGTATGTCTGATGACAGCTCATACAAAGGACTTGGTAATAGGGAGTTATACATAATGAAAAGAGGTTGTTAGCATTACCGTTTGAATAAATGACAACAATGGGAACATTAAGTGAACAAGTGAAACCAGGCATTTGCTACAGAATGACTCATTGTAATAAGGACCTTTATTTAGCCCGATGCAAAATATGCAGAAGCCTATAGATGTATTATGTTAAAGTTCCCTTGTTCATTTCATCTGCATTTGTACATGTTGATTGCTTTTCATTCTGAAACAGATTTTTGTGTCCAACACTGCTCATGATACAGTATATCAGACAATGTTAATGTTATGATATCCACTATAACAGCAGTAGTAGTACTGAACATTGAGAAAAACTTTTTTATCAACTATAAATTCTGAAGTCTGATAAGATAAATTGAAATCAGAAATGCACAATATTTTTGGCTTCTTTTAACTGTCTAAAATTATAATTTTCTGAATTCACTAGCATAACTCACACACTTTAAATCAGATAACAAGGCTTTTGACTGTAAAATACCACAGTTATTATTATTTCAAATCGATATATATCAGCTATTCCAAATGCACTCATAACATGAGGCTCGTCTTCGGTCACTTGTTGGAAATGCTTCCTCTGGACATTTATTTTTTCAATGACATTTAAAATAGATAAAAATAAATGAGGTTTTCAAGTTCTGCAGTTTGCTTATGATTGCATGAATTGCTGAACTCGCCCATTTCTTGCACATCAGCCATCACTGTGAGACCATCTGTGACCGCTCAAAATGATCTGATAGAACTGGGTGTAGTGTCTCACAGAAAAGCTTCTCCATTATCCCCAGTTTCACTCCCTTCTGTCAACTTGTCTGTTTCTGTTTGCTGTAGTCAGCACTATTTTTAGGTTGTCATAGTTGCCTCCTTCGTGGAGCACCCCGCTGGTGTAATATGGGAGGAAATAAACAAAACTAAGCCGCCGTCTATATGCACAAAATTAACTGTACGAGACAGCTTATGAGCATGTGTTTATTGTACGCTCAGTCGGGGGCGTACAATAAGTCAGAATTATTGGAAGTAAATAATTCAGAATCTCTTCAGAAACAAACAGAATTCGTAAAAGGGGATTATTGTTCCCCGTTTCTATTTCGTGGTGGAGAAAGTCCTGCTGTCTTAGATCATCAGTAATGCTAATGTAAAAAGACATAGCAATCTCACAGACTACAAGGCAACGAGCCAACGTTCTTGAAATCCCCGTCTCAACAGTTTGTAATGTCATCAAGAAGTTTGACAGTTTCAGGACGCGGCGCCAATACAGAACGCTTAGAGAGAAGTCTGCGAAGGTCGGTGCAGCTTGTGGACCTGACCTGAAGCAATCTGGTGTGCTGGTTTCAGCCCGTACCGTACGCCACACATGTAACCAAGAGGGTCTGCAGGGATGAAGGCCGAGCACTGTTGAAAGGAAGGAACATCAAAGACAAGACTTCTGCTTCTTCCAACTTTAAGACAAGATAAGCCGCAGTCTAACTGTGGAGCTCCTTGGGAATGCCGTGCATCTATTTGTTTACAGGCGACCAAATAAGGCTCATAAGGAGAGCAGAACACCCTATTGACATGGTGGATGTTCCAGGAGCTTATCCCAGGATGCACCTTCTCAGTGTTTCTTTGTGATGCTAAACCAAATCATAATTTCCAACAATGAATACCCAACGGAACTGTAAAAAGGTAGCACTCGCCTGGCCAGAAAAAAAAACATTGTGGATATTGAGATTAGTCAGTTCTCTGAGGATCCATGTGTGTTAGCTACCTTTTCACTTTTGAGTTTTAAATGCTGTGGGGCTGCTTTGCTACGTTTGGTGTAAAGAAATGATGAAAGCAGAAGATTAGCAAGGCTTAGAGCAAAATGTCTTATCCAGGGTAACAAAACTAGGTTTGAGAAAAGGGCCTTGAGTGTTTTTCAGCAGGACAACAACCCGAAGCTCACATCCAGCAGCACAACATGAAGTGGAAAAGGCAGAATTGGACTTCTTTAAACCGGCCAGTAATGAGTCCTGACCTAAATCCCGTGGAAAAACCTTTATCCATATTTGAAATCTGCCTTTAAAGAAAGGACGACACCAACTTCCAAGAGCTTGAACATAAAGCGATGAAAGAGCGGCGGGAAGCTACCAGCGATAGATGCAAGAAGCTTTAACACGGCTACAAGGAACATTCAACGCTCTCAACCGAATATTATTGAAAGGTGCCAATGTGTGTCCGGGCTGCTTTTTTGAATTTGAATTTTCACTATTATGCAAGTTATTTTTCCTTAAGTAACCTTGATTATTTTATTGAAATATGCAAATGATAGAAAACCGGTTGAAGTGTTCGCCATTGCAGAGCTCGGCCCTGCTCAGATCCAGATAAGTGCCACCTCTCTGCTCCTCTGGCATCTTCAAGACACAAAGGAGAGCACAGTGACTTCCCTCCAACACCCACACACCAGTGGGCTTAGCTTGTCCTTTTATAAAATATTCCATTTATTAATTCCAGCTTTTTTTTTAGGCCTTTGCTTCAGCGCTTCATCACTTCAAATAATCTGGGAATGCAAGTTTATTACTAACGCAGAAATGTGTTGTACATTTACTTTATGTTCTCCTCACCCAATAGCTCGCCTTGATCTGCTAACTCCCAAACCGCTTCATTACCGTGATGGGAATCAGGAGGTTTAGTAAACTGTAATTGTTCCGCGGAGCGCCGTCTTTATCCAGGCAGCCTGTTTGTTTTTGATAGCACATGATTAAATTTGCACCAGAGCTCCCGTCTTTCACCCTTCTCACCGAGAGATGTGGCGTCTCCGAGGCTTTTTTTTAAGATGCAACTTGTGATTGATGAGTTTTTGATTGGAACTGTGAATGAGACACTTTCATTACTGTCTGTTGATGTTCATTCTGTTAGTGACATTCCACAGACTCTGCTGCCCCTTTGTTTGTGCGTGCGTGCGTGCGTGCGTGCGTGCGTGCGTGCATGCGTGCGTGCGTGCGTGCGGGCGTGCGTGCATGGGCGCGTGCGTGTGTGCGCGTGCGTGCGTGTGTGCCAGTCACATAAACGTGCTGACTGGCCACGTCTCGCTACTGCTCGGCGCTTCAGCCCAGCGTGTCTGGAATTTGCATTTCCATTACAACAGGGCAACCAGCTTGAAGGAGTGTCTTTAAGCTGATGAAGCGCTTTTATTGAACTGATAAAACGGCGAGGCGATCCTCGGCCGGGACTAGCTGTCAAAGGAGCAGCTGTCAGCGGCGGATAAACACGGCGTTTCCTAAAAGTTCCACGCAATTAAAATCATCCGTTACTTTGTTACTTAAAAGATTTTTATTCTGAAGCAGCCAAATCAAGAAATGTTTGTTTTTTTTTTCTTTCTTTTTGCTGTAACTTTGAACGACTTCGCTACGACTGATAGCAAACATGAAACAGAAAATAAGGCAGATACGTGAGAGTAAAAACAGCCGAATTATTAGTAAGCTAACCAAATAATCGAGGGTTTAGTCGCAGCCTCAGCGTGCATGTTAACGCGCCATGCTTGTGTGGTGTCAGGAGAGAGAACATGGCAACACTTGATCAGGAGACCCACTTAATGACATTTCTCATTAGGTTACTATCAACCCTGCTGAGAGCCCGGGGACCACGAGGCCCAGACCACTTCTGTAAATTAGAGGCCTGATGACGGAGTTCTGACTGGCATTTTCTTTTGAATTTATATACATAAATGTATCCATTAGTAATCTCCACTTCACTCACACTGACTGAAAGCATCAGTCCAGATTGTACATGTAGCAGGTCGGGATGGGAGTCTCCTTGAAGTGTATTCTGAAGAAGCTACAACATGTCGTCACCTTTCCAGCTAACAGTTACTTACTTGCGTGACTTAGGAGTCATTTGAGAAGTCTAACTTCATCGGCTAAGTTGCAAGAAAGACAGGAGACATTGAAATCAGATGGTTGTGTTTTTCAGGTCTAATATGATTTTGTTCTGTAATTAAATAAAGCTGATGCAAAAGTCCCGTGATATACTAAAGTATTTAGTTCGCCTCCTGCTGTGATCAATTAGATTGTCAAGATAAGTTTTATGAGATGTGCTTTCATGAGCAACCCCAACGGAAAACAGTTTGCATCTGCTGGCTCATTTATTCAGAGGCCGGTTGCAAGTTAGCAGTGACACAAATGCATTGTGGGAAAGCTATTGATTGTTTTCTACCTTTTTAAATAGTAGTGATGCCAGATTTATTTGCAAAACAGCACTCATCATTCCCACATATTGAGGCAGTGTGACAGGCCATTTTGCTCCTGGCAGCATCCCTATTTCACGTCACATTATTGTTTTTTTATTTTTTTTTGGGTCACCTTGGCACAAAGCAGGCGAGCGGCGCCTGCAGCAGCTGTGATTAGAGAAATGTTTATCAGCAAATGACGTTTCCTCAACAGAAACAAACAGCCCATCATGATTACTGCTCAATTAGCTGGAGCCAACTCATTTATTTCCAGGTTTCGCCTAAGGATCTTTTTCTTCTTCCAAGTCATTTATTTATTACAAAAAGAACAACAACAAAAGGCTACGATCCTTCTTAAAGGGGCTGAGTGATTCCCAATAAAGTACATTTTATGTTGTATGTATGTATGTTGGGATGAACAGCTGCCGGTCCCCCTGTGCTACATGTCAGATTAACTGGAGAACCGACTGTCGCTCCCTGTAAAGCCTCCAAGTTTATACTTTTCACGTGTCATTTATTTCTTCTTTTCAAAGCAGCTAATGACACAAATGCAGTAACGCTGACGATACACAGTGTGTGCCCGCTCAGTTTAGGGAGTGTTGGGAACTGCTTTTGCTTCTATTAACATCCGACAGACTGAACGGCCTCATTGATAAACGACATCTGAATGTCTTGATTATCTCAGGTTCAGATTACACACAATCTTAAGCAGAAAAAAACTGCTTCAAGCACCTTGTATTGTTTGGTGGAGTGCACTGGCTATGTGCCGTGTGTGTACCTACATGCATTATTCACACTGGATTTGTTACCCTAGAATACAGGCATGTTTCCTGTAGTGGGGGGACAGGTGGTTATTTTTTGTTTGTTTTGTTTTTTGGGTGTCGGATCTTCATTTTGACAAAGGGTGCCGTGTATAATGTGTATGGTGTCGTCAAAAAAACAAGCAGCCTCTCCCAGTGGTCGTCTCACACCCTGCCGGCTCTGTGCACTTAAAAACAAAAAGTCCATCCCTCCTGCAATCACTCCACAATGGCAGAGAATAAGGTAATCCCTGTTCATGAATTCTAGATCCCCTCGTGTCATGTGTATAAAAATGATTTCATACTCCATTTTTTTTTTCCTCTCTTTCTCCCCCTAACTCATCTGATGAGTTGTGTGTCTGCAGGCTTCCTTTATCTTCCTTCTGTCAGCTTGAAGTGATGCAATTAGGATTGTATTCTCTGTGGTCTCTGTTCTTTGGAGAAAATATATGAAATACCTGTCTGAGCCAGCTGCTGGCTCCTTCTAATGAGCTGGCGCCAGTGTTGATCTTGGATAGGTTAAGTTTTAGCAAAGTGGACATCTCAATAGGAGTGAAACAGTGTGTGTTTGCTCTGCGTTGGACAGGTAACATAGATCAACAAGATCCAAATTGTTATGTTGGTATTTCAATAAAAGCCACATGCAATATGCATAATGCTTTTTCCTTCCCTGCTCCTGCAGCAATGTTTGCATTGCTGCTGAACTAGTTTTATTAGAAGCTGATGACAAGTCATCTGCTGAAAGGAAATATCTAAAGACAGAAAACTCTTCGCAGGTTTTGCACATAGTCTTACCGAGTCATTCACCTGCGCTTTAGGGTTGTGAAATGCCAGTATAGACTGTTTCTATAGTGATCTGAAGCACGACAGCAGTACGGGTTCTCACACTCCATCTGAACTGGGAAAAAAGAAAAACATGCTTCTTTTCTTTTTACAAATTGGCGATGTTTTACACAATGAGATCAGTATTTGTGCCCCTGCTGATATTCCCCAACGACTGCAGTTCTTCAGATCTGCAGGAGGTTGGTTCCCAACGTGAACTCTTTCAGGCGTTTCAACTTTATCTTGCTATTCTCTCTCCATCTCTGGAGCTCCATCTCACTCCTTTAACCTACATGATGTAACATCTTTCTTTTGCTCCATCACATCTTGTCTACAGATGTGCTGGGATATACGGTCTAATCTACAACATATACACAATGCTGTATCTAGGAACTTACACTCTGAGTCATCAATGTCTTGCCTTTACATGCATTAATAGTTGCACCATTTGCACCAACTGAGGTAATATCAGTGACTTAAAACATCAACTTCTTTTCTAATACATGAGCTGGTTTTCATTCCTCGGCTACTCAGGGTTCGAATCCCGAACTACACAAAGATAGTGATGATTCCCAAAACCCCCCAATTGTATAAATTCCGACCATCCCTCTTACATCCGTTTGTCCTGGTCAGCACATTGCGCATTTGCCCTGGTGGAGGAAGCCATTCTGCTGGCTGTCAACACACAGAAAGATTCAGTGCTGCTGCTGTCTGGATGATGGATCTGGAGGAGTCAAAGATTGCTGACTCCTTACTGACCACCTCTCCCTCACGACCACATGTCGGCTCCTTAGCCGAGCAGCCAGGGCCGCCATGATAGATAGGGCATCCATCCCTCAGCCCGGCACACCTCCCCCACTTCCACCCTGCCGTGCCTTTGTCAGTCAGGCCCTGGCGGCAACTCACTGCTTGACACAGCAAAGAAAGACAAGCAGGTAAACAGCAGCCATATTGTTCTTGATTTACCCGCTGTCATCTCTCCGGGGTCATTTATAGTTTACCAGCAGGTTCGGATGGAGGATTGGAGATTCCTAGTGATTTAGTTTTTACTTCCCGTCTCTCATGCGTATCTTTCATTAACTTAAAAGATAAGACTCATGAAAGGACTTCTATTAGTTTTATAATATGGCTTTGGTTAATGCCATGTTTAGATAGGACAAGGCTTAATGAATTTCACAGTGCATCTGAGGTCTTTTGCCCTCGTGGCTCCCTTAATTATTTAAACTGAGTTCTGTTCTAACATCAGTCTTATTAGGACCGAGCTTTTTTTTTCTCTTTATCGTCTGTTCTCTACCCCTAACCGTTTCAGGGAAACATCAAACAACCAGGGTTCTCTGTGTGTTTTTGCACTATCTTGAAACCGACCATTGTAGATTGCAAATAGACTCAGGTTGTTTTTATTTATAATCAGGAAAATCTGAAGACCTCAAGCAATTAGATGCCTCTAGTGGCCTCATAGGTTCAAGTATTTAGGATCTAATACTTGTGTTTCCATCAGTGGCTAATCACCATAAACTAAGAGTACGAGCATGTTTGTTTATTTTAGAATGAGCCCTTCATATCTTCATGGGGAGGGGGTCCTATTCCACAGAGGCCGCCATGTTGTATCCCCAGTAGCCATGAACGAATGACATTAGGAGTTTAGTTTTTTGGGGGTTTTTGCTCTGATAGGCTACGATTAGGATTGTCTGCTCACTGACCCCGAAACACGAAAGCGTAGCATCATCCTTGGGATTCTGGGCCAGTGGGCAGACTAATACTAGCCTACATTTCCTCATACAGTCTGAGTACATCCCAGCAATGTATGCATGCTGACTGTGCTTGGACCACCAGGGCTTTTGGCCGTTTAAGCATCAAATAATTATATATATTTGACTTACATAATGTAAGTGCATTTTTAAATGTTTTAATTTGAGATCAATCTGAGGGTCTCTACTGCGTTTTGCTTTCATGTGCAGTGGGGCTTTCTCTCCTCCGCTCTGAGTCTCACAGTGTGTGTGTGTGTGTGTGTGTGTGTGTGTGTGTGTGTGTGTGTGTGTGTGTGTGTGTCATGGTGTAGAGCAGAGGAGAATAAAGACCCATTCGAGCTGAGGACAACTTGTTATGTTACCGTAAGTGCAAAAAAGCTTCCCAACAAGTTTTAAAGTTTAAAGATGGACAGACGCTGACCCTAAAAGTCTAAAATTAAAAAGCAAATATGTCTGTGTTTTTTTAAACGCATCCATTCTGAATCACAAATCACATCCTGAATAACATCAACGAGGATGCTAGATAATTAAATTTCAGCTGCGTCCTCCGTCAAGCACAGGAAGACAGACTTTGAAGAAGAAAAAAAAGGGAGAATGAAGACTTCTGATTGTCCTTTCTCATCAACCTTTATACAGACCATCGATCAAACTATTTAGAATGAATATCGCTCTATTACGAGCGATGATGATCAATCAGAGCCATCTGATGTACTACAATTAAAGGATCAGGTTGAAACATCTGCTGGATCAGACATTTCAGTCAGTTAATGCATCTTAAGCCCATGAACAGCTAACCTGAATTTATGTACACATCGCCCGGAGGAGCTTTGTATATCCGAATCAGTCGGACCGGACATTAAACAGTTACTTCTTGCCACGTGTCGTGCCTCCTGCACGCTCTACCTAGGCATCATTATTATTTGACAATGCATCTGACGAACACAATCTCCCGGCCTGATTCTCCAACTGTTCTCTGGACTTCATATGAGAAAACTTGTTTTTACACAACTCCGATGTTCCGTCCGTACAAAGAGATAAGATCTTTGTGTAAAACAGAGTAATTTTCTCTTTCACTGAAGCCCTGCAGGGTGTCTCACCAGGAGATTGTATCCTCACTTGTGGCACCTCCTGTCTCTTAGTTACACAGGCAGCTCGTCACATTGATTCTGGATCAATCAGGATTTCTTATTCAACTCAAACAATTAACGTGGAAGTTAAAGTGACTCTTAATTGCTCTGTTGACATTTTTTTGGAAGTCAGCGTCTCTTATCAGAATCAACTCTGGCTAGATGCTGCGTTTGATTTGTCAAAACCTTACATAACAGTGAAACAGCCAACGACTGCCACATTAGTCATTAGGTTGATAATTTCTGCTTTGATTTTTCGAACAAACATCATTATGATTTGGAAGACATCCAACTAAGCATGTAACAAAAACCTGTTGTTCAAGAGCAATCACAACATGAAGTGCACATCTTGGAAAAACACATTAGAATACTCAAAGTACATGTAGCTCTCATATACACATATTGTGCTCACAATGTAGTCACCAAAGAATAAACCTCCCTGCTTGTGTCCGGACGTTTGATTCGGCTCCACCAGCTTCGTCCGGCATCATAACATCAGGTTCAACGTTTTCTTCGGTAAAAAGAAGTGGAGCCGACAATCAAACACACAGCGACACGGGCGGGACTAATGCTGTTGTCAAGGTTGTGAAGCTGTGTGGTATCTCTTCTCAATTTCACTGACATCATAGTTTGTTTTTACTTTGCTCCGTTCCGCACCGAAAACCTGGCAGAACCAGTATCTGAAAGCGGCTACGCAACAGTATTATACATTATTAGATTCGGGTACATATGTGAGCCTCTATCATCGGTTAAGGAGAATCCATTCTCACTCCCCCACGGAGATCGGTTAGAGTGCAGTGATAATACTTGCACTCGAAATGTAGCCAGTAAGTTAATATTTAGTTTTATAAGTTTGTTGCCCCTCTGAAGTCCCTCACACTCTTCGAAACACAAGTAAAAATGCACTGCTTTGCCGTTGTATCTGTTTAGGACTGTGACACTCAGAATACAGAAAACATGATGCAAAATACAGGAAAGGCAAAGAATAATGCAGCATTTCATTATAATAAGTCAGGTCAGTTTTCTCACTGACAGACAAAATCTACCAAGATTATATCTACTACATGTATATTTTCCTTCTCTTGGTCACCAGGTTTCAGCATATTTTGCCCAAAGCTCAGCCAGGACTTTACAAAGTAAGGAGATACTTCGTAAAGTTTGCCAACTCACCAGTTTTTTTGTTTTTTTTAACCAGTACATTTGGTAAGAAAAATATCCATCCTAGAATCCGGGTAGAAACTGCACTAGCCCTGCAGTGTGACAAGGAATAAAATCTGAAGCTTAGCCTATTCATTGCTTCCAATTATCTATGATACGTCAGTTGAGCCTGATGAAAAGAGAGAATCTTGGTTTACCCTCTGAATGAAATCTCCTTCACATTTAATGTGAAGTAAATTACTCTCCTTTTAAACGAGACATTTCCACCAACAGTTTTCAGTGAAAAGGGCAGGCCGTTTAAAAGCGTATAATAAAGCCAAGCCTCTCAAACCAATTCTGTATTCACCGCAGTCCAGTACAAATTGAGTGGAGCCGCGTTGATATCTGATCTGAAACAGAAACCAAGAAAAAATATATTTTAAAAATCTTTATTTTAGGAAATAGTCACAGGTTTAGATTGAAATTCCCTTGTGGAGAAATTAAATGATGAAAACTAAAAAAAAAATCTGCAACATCAATAAAACCCAACAACTACTCAAGATAAGAAATTCATAGCTAGAAAAAGAAAATGTTTTCAAGTTCCCTTGGTGTCGCCCCGGTTGTCCCAATCAGATAAGCTAACATTGTTGTTGGAAAAACTCTATGAAGTGTGTAACGAGGTGACACCTGATATTCTCCTGGGCCTGTGTTGCATCGGGCTGAAAGGCCTCCATCTGTCAGGGGCCACCAGTGGCTAATCTCCCCCCGCATGCTACGAACTGATCCCACTCACCTCCAACCTGAATTATTCATTATTCACACAGACTTTAGCCCTCAATGAACTCTATCAGGTCAGAGGAAAATGTTCTGCTCAGCCAGACAATTAAGAGGACTTACTTAAGTGTGAGCTAGCTGTTTCGGCCATCGCCGCACTTCTTTACTTATCGTAGATAATTCACATCAACCGAATGCTCCTTTGTACTGTTGAGATGACTAAGTGGGCAGACGGGCCGAGGAAAATGATCATCAACGCAGCAGAGAGTCAGAAAAGAAGCATATTCCCCTCCGCTTTAAAGAAAAGGGACTTCCATTAAAGCTCTGTGCGATTCATTACTCTCTTGAATCAATACATGCCAAGAAATGTTTACATTTCTAAAGATTTTATTTTTTTTTTCCCCCGTTTTGGTCATTTAATACGTTATTTCTAATTTGCTCCCAATGCTGTCCCAGCTCTTATATTTCATGTCTTATTTAAAGAAATGTGCAGTGCAGTAATAGTTTCATGCATCAGGGAAAATGAACTCCTAATTGTTTGATTACTCTGCCATATAAACAAGCATTATGTTGCCCAGCTGGATTTTCCCTTTGAGCTTGTTGTGACAAATTTGACGCGCGCGTAAACGCTCTCCATCATATTTTCGGAAAGAAGGTGATTGGACGGCGGAGTTCAGGGCGTTATGGAACCACGGTGCACTTTCCCGTCACGCCGCGACTGATGTTCGTTACCAGAAACAAAAGGAGCAAATTGAAATGATAATGAAGCGCTTATTGTCATATGGGGATGGGAAATGTGGTGTGTGGTGAGCTCTTGCTCGTAAATCTCGGGATGTCACCCGCGGCATGTGGATGGATCTCCTCTCCTGTGGTTGTCTGGAGCCCCATAGAGCGCTGCTCCAGCAGACTAATGAACACAGAGCGCCTTTAGAATGGTAAACAAGTGTCTGATTAATTGGCCCTCTGCATCCATTATTTTACCAATGGAATACAAAATTGCCGACAATGGAATACTTATGATCAGTTCTCACTTTGTTGTTACTTCATGTATCTGCTGTTTTCCCATTGAAAACATTGGTGGCCCCTTCATGAAGAATATTACAGAAAGGTGACAAATGAACAGACAACAACTTTAAGTGTCTCAGTAAGATGCTGCAGATCATCATTTGTTCTACCCAGTCGTCATCTGTCTGTCAAAGCACATTCCAGCCACTCATAAGAGCGTCCTGTACGAAACGCACGGCAGCGAGAAGAAAAGAAGATCTCAGGCAACAGCCTTTGATGGTATTTAATTTTATCAGGAGTCCTTTAATTAGTGCAAGCCTTTTTTTTTTTTAAAAGTCAGCTTCTGTTTCTAAATTAAGCAATAAAGAGATATTTAGACCCTGAAAATGTCCACAGCAATTATTTATCGTATCAGTCAAACACAGCAACTTTGAAACAGTTTACAGAAAGATGACGGTGATCTACATCCGATGTCTTTGAAACCTCAGTGGATCATGATTTATTTAATCACCTTTTGATTTTTGTTTCACGAAAAATACGATGTAACTGTACTCCTTTTTCCTTTTAATGCCTACATTCCTGGCGATGTGTGCTTGTGCACGAAAGCACACATTCACACACTCAGCAGTTGGTAAATTGACCTATTAGACACAAACATCCGCAGTTTCCTCCTTGATCAAATTATGCAAATAACATTTCATATATCCTCTTTTCTTTTTTTAAAGGTTTTAAAAGTTAAGATGTTTTTTTGTTTTTTTTTGTCTGCAAATGCTCCAAATCCTGCTAAAGTAACTTAAATTTTAAAAGGCCCAAAGAGCTCTGGCTCTTGGCTCACTCTCACTACACTGCTTGCTAAATCATTGAGGGGCCATTGGATTATCACTGCATGAGGAAGTCTTCAGTACCACCACTTAAGAGAAAGCCTTAGAAAAAAGTGTTCAGCATGCAAACGCCTGTGACTCGCTGAACGTGTCTCCAAGAACACGAGTGTACTGTGAGGGTTTTAGGGTGCGTCGGCGTCCCACTGATCTGACACTTCCTGTCAGTGGGAAGTCAATAGTCCAGTGTAATTGCTTAGAAGTGTCTTTTCATTCTTGGGTATTCTTTTCGTTATTCTTTCGATCTCGGTTGATGTATTTTATTTTACTCGCTCTTCTGTTGTGTGAATGTTTTTGCAGGCAGTTTGGGTTAAATGGCTTGTAATATCACCTTCCTGCTTGGCTGTGGCGGTGTGTCATGAGTTGACCTCTCTGCCCCACCTAGAAAATGTTATGTCTTCATCTCTGATTGGAAGAGAATGTGAGCCTTCCCAGACAGATATTTTTTCAGCTTGATGTCTTGACACACGAGTAAGCCACTAATCCTCTTTTCAAAATCGACACGGTAGCCTCACATCTTCCTGTCCTTTCAAAAAAAAAAAAAAAAATCATCTTCCTGTCCTTTCAACAAAAGCAGCTGCGCCATTGTAAATACTTAACAGGTTGTCCATGATACAAAGGACTGATATTCAAAAAGAATGATCAAAATTCAGGCTCGCGTTCAAAACCTCTCGTATTAATTTTGGCAGGAACACTTTTGGCACGGAGGGGACATTGTGCTTTGAACAGGCTGCTCCCTCTCCTGTTACACAGTGTTATAAAAATCCACACATTTTCACAAAAAAAAAAGTCGCACTATTACTCTAATTCTGCATGCATATGGTCCTTTCTCACAATCTGTCAGATGGCTGTAAATGTCACGCTGTATCAAGCTTTGTCCTGATGAGGCAACTCGACATCCAGACATTAAATACTATAACTTGTTGAGATTTGATGCATCTTTAATATCATCTTGCCGATTTTATTTTGGAAGGTATATTTTATTTTGTATTACCGCGTATCTGGGGGACAAAATATTTTTTTCTTTTGTATTCCACTGTAGTATAAAGTATTTGTATCTCTTGCAACACTGCTATATCAAAGTCACAGCAGGCATGCTATGTATATCATATGTAAGCAGCGTCGTCTAAAGAGTTAAACATATTGTAAAACAGTGATTATTTGGTGAAAGCCTGGTGATTCTGCTCCCAGATCTTCTAGCTCTACCGCACAGCTCCACAAAGGACATTTTGAACAAGCGTGGTCGGTCTGTAGGGATTGCCGTTATCCTTTGTAGAACCGCAGAAGAATTCCGCTCATAGGATATGTCTTTTTCATTATCACAAACCAGCATCTGAGCGTGACACTGAATGGAAAGGTGAGGTCTCACAGTGAGGTAGCAATTTTCAAGCAGGTTTCTTTCATTGTGGCTCTCTCGGCGAAACGCGGCTGCAACCGCCGAACATCTTTGATGGCTGAAGAACAGGATTTCTGCGCTTTTCAAGACTTGAAGAACAATGTTTGAAATGCAAATGAGGACACTTCGAAGGGCTTATTTGCATTTTCAATAGTAAAAACGCCCCATTGTGTGGTAAATATGATGGTTTGATTCTGGGCTTATCTTTTGCTCCAGGTGGATCAGGCAGAGAAGAACAGTATGTGACTTTGTTATTGGTTGGACGTGTTAGTGTTATATGACCTTGTCAACTCTTGTGTCATTGTGTTGCTCAGTGCAGTGCAGTAGGGATAATCTGGTGTGTCTGATTTGGAAGTTCGGATTGATTTGTGCTCTGTATTATTTAGGGTTTTGGTACCTCAGGCAGTGTCTCTCCTTGTGCTGTGGGGTTCAGTAACCATTTTTTTTATTTCTATATTAAGAGTATTGATCACTCTGTAACTGAGGCAGTGAGGCTGATGTTATTAATGTTTATTTCTGTTCTGGTCAGGCATACTTGTTATCTTCGGCTGTTAAGCAACTAAACCTCAACCCTCCAGTACTCCCGTTTTTCTGACAGTGTGACATCTGTGATTATTGAGTCCAATTCGCACAACAATATAACACATTTGTGTGCCATATCCCCCTCAAAACCCGCCGTGAACGAGCCACATAACTCCCAACATCTGGTGTAATTGCTGCAACCTGAATGGAATATTGTGCATTGACAGCGACGCCCTGTCCGCCTGTGTCGAACAGATGCTGATATGTCCTGCAGCCCCGTTGATTAAGCCTGGTATCATAGTAATTGAGTTGCTGTCGTACTGTTGTGCAAGTGTTGGAGCTTAATGGCCTGGCTGCCCCCCCCCCTCCCTCCGCCTCTGCCAGAGAGCCTTGCTCTGGGGTGTGACAGCTGACAGAAAGAACGGAACAACCACATCAGGACATCAAAGCGCGCCAATTAGGCTCTTCTGAAATATTTATGATCTCTTTTGTTTCCTGAGAAAGAAAAAAAAAATCGACAAAAACCGTCCTCTCTACTGTATTTTCTAATCTCCGGCGTTAACCTGCCTGCTGCTCCCAACTGAGGCCTTGAGAGAAATGTGATGCACTTCTTTTACGATGTTCCTCTCTCGTGCCCCTCGAACAGGTGCTGGTGAGTGAGTCACCCCACTTGTTTGCTGTAACAAATTTTGAGGGGGGGGGGGGGGGGGGTAATAGCTGTTAAGAGCTTCACAAACATATGCAATGCAATTATGCTCAATTATGGGTGATCAACATTTGCATAATCTTTATCCCAGCCACTCCTTAAGAACCAATCAGATGTTGTTTTTCAGCATGAAAGTCACATGAATAATTTATACGGTAAAATATATCTATTCTGCGGGTCTCAGTGATCTCAGTGGCTATTCAGCCTCCTCAGTCATCTATCATTTATGATGGAGAGAGTTAGGAAGGCTCCCTGATTGAGCTAATGAATGCAAATACAGTGCGAGACTAGCATGGGTCAGTAGCCACGCTCCTTCCTCCCCTTACCTGCTTTCTTCACTATCAATTCACTCCGAGCCCATAAACAAATGCTGCATGTCATTTACCGCGGCTGTGGAACGATTAATTTCCATGAAGAAGGGAAGAAATGGCCATCTTCGAGGTACTCGGGGCACCTGGTTATGTTTTGACAGTGATGATGAGTGTACATGGCAGCTCAATTACTTTTTCAACACTCAGATTCTGCTTTATTTACATGATGGGAATCCTCTCCGTGAGCAACCTTTTGTGTTTAAATACGCGGGTACCTGCGTTTATGGTGCCACCTGTGCTATTGCGTCTTCACTTTGCAGCCTTTTGTGCGACAGCATACTACGATATTCACCCACGTACATAAAGAACATGTATAATATATGCAAGTCACATGCACACACACCCTCTTATGCATATCTGACGGCACTCTCCTGTTCTTGGCTGACAGAGTTATGGCTCTATTAAACACAAAGGATTTTATTTAAATACATCAACATAAAATGAATACAGAAGTTGGAAAAAATATACGTATGTTTTCTACTAATAGTTATTTATTGTTGAGAGCTTTATTTTTCATATTTAAAATATGTTATGAGAACAAGTCTTGTGATTTCAAAATAAGACAATAAAAACCACAATGTGTCATTTTCCTTTATATCGTGGCGACCGATGCAACATCTCCGTGTTTACAAGAAGACCACTGGACTACTTTCATGGAAGAATAACTGTCTATATTTCATTATTAAGAGAAGAGATTTGGTGATTCTGAGGCAAGACCTGAAAGTTATGAAGAGGTGGCTCGTCATCTTCCTGATGGAACTATGGTCACTGTATAATTAGCGGATATTGAAGCGTGTTAACGACGTTCGTACGGGTGAAATTGAAAGTTGAAAGTAGTGCACTCGAGGGCTGATCTTAATCATCGCTCAAGGAGGTGCTCTGGAAGAAAAATGGTTCCCTGATAATCAAATAGGAGACAAACTTCAGGCCCTCTTGGGTGCTTGAGTTAAGTTAAAGTTTAGTTTGAAGGCCTTTAACCGGATATGGCTGTGGACAAGTAAAAGAAATAGAAGAACAGAGTACAAATGGGAAAACAATCTTCAAGCAAACAGTTTATGAACTTTGTCCTTGAGGCATCTTTTGGGGTGTCCAACAGAGAAAAAATGTACATGGAAGTAAGACAATATGCAACAGTAGTGGTGGTATAGTTAAGGAAATCTTGTCTGGTTTATTGTCAGGGAAAATAGTTTTCAAATGAGGGTCATATTGTAAGTTTGAATGAATGAACATGCTTGAGACTTTCTACTATAAAGTGGTACAGCCAATAATAACCATCATTCTTGGGGTTCCCGTCTCTTCTGTTGGACCTGCGCAGCAAATTGCTTCAGTTAACATGTGACTCTTTCTGCAGCAGAAATAATGTTTGTAAGACCTTCGCTCGAATCGCTTTGATAGATCTTCTGTTTCTCATAATCAGAGTCTGAGTCACAAAGCCGGCTGCCTCTTTGAAACTATCCACGTTTCTCGGAGTGCAGAACAATTCAGGTGGAGACTTAGATTTGTTTGTTTGCTAAATAAGTCGGAATATAAGCTGTTTTCATATCAGAGAAAATGTTGAAAACATCATCAATAAATCCACGATTGAATTTGTTCTGGTAATGTTTCTTCCCAAAGAGACAATTTGCATGTTCAGGAGCAAAACCCGACTGCTGGTACATTACTTAAACACTAACAGATAGTAGTTGTTGGGATGCTGCTGCTCTGTCCTGCAGTGCCGTAAGGTTTCATATCGGATTGATGAAGTTCTTCACAGCACTTGGAACAGTTCATATGACGTAGTTGTCATGAGTGGTTTCATCATCGCCCGTAAGAACTCCTGCACCTTCCTCCAGCCACGCTGCTGCTCCTGCTCACCGCCGTACTTTATCCTTTAACTTGCCTGCACACTGAAGCTAAAACACCACTGATGCCTCAGATTGTCAGAACAGCTCTTCAACACACACGCCGAAAGTTTCTACCCCAAACCTTGTAAGCTACAGTAAGTTGCTCTCCAAACATTACATCTGTGTTTCCATACTGTGACTTAACTGTAGCCAGAGTTTAAAAAACATCTTAACGCTACATTTAAAAAATTCCCAGCTGCCTGCCTCCCTGGCGGGGGATCAACTTAGGCAGGCTGACGGGTTCGCAACACACTGACAGGAACCCTGCTGAGTCTAAGTTTTGTACAGTTGTTTCTTATATTTCTTCTTTCAGAAAGTCACTAAGTGCTGAACTCTTGGAGAACTGTTGCCTACCAGTTGTATAAGTAGCCTGGTGGTCTCCTCTTGATCTCAGGCACGTGACAATAAATCAGCTTCTTCACCTCCGTCCGTTCGTCTGTACACTAATTGGTAGATCTGTTAAGATTTGATGTTAATGATCATAGAAAAATCTGCAACCTCCCGCAGATCCGCTCTGCATTCTCTGTTTCTGTCTGATTGAATATGATGACATTTACACTCTATTTTTACTTCCACTTATTCCAGACGCTGCTGACATTTAAGACCACACAGTTTTGAACTTAGTACATATTAATTTAGTCACTTATCTAAAAAAACAATTTACTTATCAAAGTTATTATTGCTATTGAACTTTGCGACATTATTTGACAATATATTGTCAATAACAGTGACGAAACGTACCTGGTCTGGCTGTTAAAGTGCATTTCTTGGGTTGTCATTACAGTTATTTGACTCCTGTCTAATCAATATTGGGAGATTTTTACTGTCCTTCATCTTTGATTCAGATCAAAGGAATAATCAGAGAATTAAAAGCTTCCTCAGATGCACAGAGGCCTCTAATGGACAGTGTCCCTGTTTTTGTTCCTGCATATTCCTGGACTTTATTCCTTCACTCTGCTCACTGCAGTGCTTTAATGCATCATATGCATGTATTTCAGCCGGCGTTGAAAGATGTGAAAACAAAGACTGAGCGACATGATCTGGCAGCAGTAATACGCGTTTTCTCATCCCGAGCCTCCGCAGCTTTGACAGCACTCGACAACCCCCACAGTAACACACACACACACACACACCACACACACACACACACACACACACACACACACACACACACACACACACGCGACCACCTCCCTTTCCACACGTCCAAAAGCTCCACTAGGGTTGTCAACTGCTGCCAACGCGGCCCTGCTTTTTTCCCCCCTCAGCAGGCAGTCATCAGATCCTCTTCTGACAGTTTCTCTTCTGATATTTATATTTCACCAGAATTTTAATTACTCCGCGCTTCATCTGTCGTGTCTGGCAATTGTTAGCGTGCCGATGAACTCCTGCGGTTGTGTCGTTCTGCAGCGCGGCTCCTATATTGATTTATCATACGCTGAAACGTGTCCCTCTCCTCTGGGCTCGAGCCTGTTGTGTTCACCTGGCTGACAGGACGATGTTGGTCTACCGCAGACACAACATGTTCTTTGACATCCTCTCTTTCTACTGATTTGGAGTGCATATAGAGGCTCGCTGCCACCGCCGGGGAAGAACAGACACTGTTTGGAGAAGCAACTGTACATCTATTTTTATTTAATCATTAAATGGTGTTGTTGTTGGTCTTGTTTTGACGAGAGCTTCAGATGTGCATGACTGAGGTAAAGGAGGAATCATCCACAGTTCAGCACAAATTGTAGCAGCAGAGTGGATCTTTCAGTGTTTCATATTGCATCTTTGGGTGCATTATTTCATTCTTGAACACATGGAACATTCTTCTTCTGCCCTGGTCTCTTGATCATAAGTATCTTTATTTTCGAACAACGGTTTTGATTCAGAAAGTTCTGAAAGCAAAAGTTGCAGGTTGATTCTTTCAGAAGGGCTCGGTACGGTTTCATCATGTCCCAGTTATACGTGAAGGTTAGTCGTGTTGAGGTTTCAGCCAGCTTCAGTTTGGTTAACGAGAACAAGCAAATCTAGTCAGAAACAAGCAAGTGGTTTGCACTTTAACTAAAAACTTTTTATTTATAGCACTGAGTCAGACTGACTTAGGAAGAACATTAGTATCCTGAAGTAGCTGCAGCTCACTGTCAGGTCAGTGGAGGAAGGTCCAGCAACTCTAACGAGCAGCCTGGGAAGTAGTTACAGTCAGTGGTAGTAGTGTGTTTTTATTAGTATTATAAATACTAAAAGTTGTACAGTTGGAGAAGATACTGCTGTGTCAACACAGATAATACTTCTTGATTTTTTTTTTGTTTATTTTGTTGAATTATTATTGAAATATCAAAATAAAAAATACAGCCAATGTTACCCTGAACTGGAGATAAATGCACGCACGCACGCACGCACGCACGCACGCACGCACGCACGCACGCACGCACGCACGCACGCACGCACGCACGCACGCACACACGCACGCACGCACTTATGATTAATTTTTACATTTATTTTCCTTCCTTTCCTTTAACGTTGACAAACAGTTTAATGGATTCAGCTCAGTGTTTCCAGTAATTGCATCAAACTGTAATCACAACAAGACAATTAATGCCTTTGTGTGGCTGCCTGTGTGGGGATGTGATCAAACTTTACACTAAACTAATGAACACAAAACAAACGTAATTGAACCCAGATATTAGAACAGCAGCACATCAACTGCTGCCACATAAAACAGTTCTATCAGAACCCATATTAGGCTTTTAGTTGAACTCAGTAAAACATATCTTTCTACAGAATTCAAGCAAGCAGGATCCGATGTGTTGAACATGTCCAGTCTTTGTCTAATGAACCGACTTGTTTAGATATCTGATACGTTTGTCCGACGGTCGCGATGTGATTGAGTTTGTTTTTAGATACTAGATTTCCTTGACACGCTGTGAGTGGATGTAATGCGCACTCAAAGAAGGCATGCATAGTATCAGCTCTGACATGTCAGAGTACATTGTTTGTGGCAGCTCAGAGACCGACTCCCACTCCCCTTCACCTCATGGCCGAACTCGATCCGCCCCGCAGGCTCTGGTGAGAAATGTTCCTCCTGCAAGGGAAGACTGACGCCGACGGAGAAACGATGTGGAGAATATGCAGGGTTTCCATTCACCTGCATCACTGAGGACAGCAGACCCGATTGTGTGCCGTCCTCCCTCTTCATCCTGCACCTGACATGTTAAACTATTCAAGATTTTCTCTTTAAAGCTATTTATTCTATTCAACCTTTAAATTAAACTCACGATTCAGTCATCAGTTTGTGATTAATAAGAAACGCAGCTGCTGAACAGCCTGGTGCTCTTGGCATCAGCAGTCATGTCGGTTGTATGCTCACATCCTGCTGGATTTCGGGCAAGTCTCTGCTTGGTAGTCGGTGAGAAGAACAAGATGGCTGCCTCGAACATCATCTTTTTTGGCACAGCCTCATGCGGAGCTATTAGAGAGGGGCACTCTGGATGTATTGCTGCTTCAGCATCAAGAGTAAAAGTGAAGCCATTTTCTCTTTCCCTGACAACTTAAGCAGAAACATTAAAGATTCATTAACTTCTGTCAGCTCGCTGCTTATTTTAGAGTGGCACTGCGGTGTCTCATCCTGAAACTAATTCTCCTTTGTCTGTCAGTATCATGGACTTCAACACATCCGCCGCTGCATTCCGCCCCGCGACGGAACAACAAATTACCTAAAAACGTGTTGTGTTTATAGCGCATAATTGAAATGCCATGAATATCCAGTCCTCTCCTCCGTTCCTTGTGATTTCAACGTACCGGTTAACCACACCGGAGCGGTCACGGACCTGTGCGTCTTCACGAGACGATCTCTTTGATCGTGCTTTAAAAACGAAACACTTCTTTTGTTGCATCTCTATAATCTGATGTCCTTCAAGAGTTATTTAGAAATTCCAAGCATGCATAAACCCCTGCTTTTAATCACAGATGATAACTTGTTTTTTTTTTTTTTGCTTCATCAAACCGCCGCAGTCGAGATCTTTTTCATTATTCAGACAAATGAGGATTTAGATTCAGAGAGCTGGTTTGTAATTGTACTGGCAGTGTTTTACCGTCTGTGTAGTTAAAGCTTTGTGATCCTCTTTCCCAAAGTCTAAAATGGCTTCATCTTCTTTTGTTCCCTCACATGGACAATAAAATCAGAATTAGATTAAAAGACAATTAATTTAGTCCAGTTTGAAACAGATTACACAAAAAAATGATCCATTCAATCATCTATTTCTTTCAGTCTGTTCATCCTTACGTCCAGGAAGCAGCGCTTCTCTCCTCCACGTCCGTTGAAAGCCCAGATGTCAACACCTCACCCGGAGACCACTTAGACACAACGTGGTGAAGGAAACATGGAAAGACTTTTGGGGGGAAACATCTCATCAGATGTTCCCTGCCATCCGAGTCATTTTGCATCTCGGGCTTCTTGGGTGTGCAGGAGAAACACACTTTGCATTATTTAGACGGGCAATCACTCAGAAATTCCACTGTGTTGGGCCCAGCAGAGGAGCAGAGGTCTAAAAATATCACTCAATGTGTGATTTTTCTGCGGGATCTCGTCGTGACCTCCGGGTATGTACATTCGCCTCCGAAGCCATTTATCAATGTGAAGGTGGCGAAAGGGATAAACACGTGTGTGTGCTTGTCTGTGAGAGGATTTGTGCTGTAGGTTTCCTCAGGAGTTGTCCTAGATTCCCACGTGTGCTGGAGCCGTTGATTTAATGGACAGAAAGACAAACTCAGTTCCATTGATCGATCAGTTTTACATCATCGTCGTGCCTCGTTCGCCATTGACACCACCAGTTGTTGCTTTAGAGGAATGTTATTCAAAAACTGTCCTAAATATGTAAATACTACATCATTTTGGGAAAAGAATGCACCCTAGCTAAATGTCAGGGTATGCATATTCAGCCACACATTTATTATCCACCTCATCTTCATCATAGATCATATTTCTGGCGGGATTAAATGCTCGTGTGGTGCAAGTACTAATAACACGACAGATTTAGTTGCACAAGTCGACCAGAATTCACGATGCTTCCCGGCGTCGTATGTCATGTGATTGCAAAGCTCTCTCGAGTGAAAGACGTCTGCGCTGTGTGAGTTTGAATCAATTACTGTTTATATATCGTATCAGTGAAAATGTAGAAACTTATTTTGTTTGTATAGAATAAAAATCCAAATCATTATTTTGTTGCTTTTGTATGCATCATTGCAGTTTCAAATTATTTGTTTCATCCGACTCATTTTGTCAAGTGGTGATATTAACTGATATATTAATATACTTTGGCCCCCGTCAGCATCATATACAACATGAGAGTGAACTGATGAATCACAATAAATACAAAATGTCCGATGGATTTCCCGGCCGCTCCAGCAGAAGTGTGCGTGGGTTTCAAAAGAGGCATATAGCCCCTTCTGAGTTGTGTTATATTCTGTGGATAACAAGCTCTACTGGCGAGAGGACCACATCTCCAGATGCCGTGGAGGCTTTCAAAGAGTAACCCTCTCCTTTCCCTCCCTTAGGCCCATCTGGCCTTAGTCGTCCAGACATGTTTCAGCAACACACCCTCTGGCATGTCCCCTGCTGCTCCAGTCCCCTGCTGGCTCGATGGAGCCATAGCCACTGTTTTCCACTTGAATGTTTGAAAATAGAAGGAAATGCAAATTGAATGACTTTGATGCAAGAAGGAAAAAGAAGTGGAAAAGAAATCTAAAAATGTGGAGCAGTCCAAGGGAGAGGAAGACTTGAAGTAAGCGGCGTCATTACGACTCCCTCGGCTCCGGCATTGTGAATTGGTCCAAAGCGTTTGCGCAGATGGTTGTTGCTGTAGTATTTAGGGAAGATAATTACCGTGCACACCGACTCAGTCATGCAGTCTCCCACCTAGTGCGCAGCCTTGACGGCCGCAGAAGTAACGAGACGCCGGCGTTCATGGATGTTGTCGTTTACAGTCGTGTTTAATGCTTGAACAGCTTGATATTACAAATTGGAGCACATAGCCATCATCATCATCATCATCATGATGTCAGTGGAGGCTGTGCCTGAAAACGCATCAATTTCCTCTCCTCTGTCTTGTGTTGGACTTTTTAAAGTATTTTTTTTATCTGTCATTTATCTCCAACACAAATCTGCATTTACATGTTCTCCGACTGTCAAACAAATAGCTCGGGGTGAGTCTACAAAGCCAGACACAAAGAGACCTGTGTTTTTAGATATCACAGAGAAGAAGAACGACGGCAGTCTCCGAGACTTTCAGTGCAGCGGCGGTGAGGAGCGAAGCCTTCGGAACGAGAGAGGCTTTCGGTTGCTGTGTTAGAAGTTAATTCTTAATGATGGAATCGCTAACCTTCCAGCAACCTAGGGAAAACGAAACAATAATAGGAGGTAGAATTTTGAAAAGTAATTCAGGTTTCAACCTTGCAGAAACATCTCTGACCCGGTATCGTCATTACATTTTATAATATGTCGTCGTCCAGCTGTTGTGCGCTGCCATAATGCACCGGGGAAGTTGTAGCAGATGCAGCTGATGCTGAACATCCCTCCCGGGTCCAGCCTAAGATCCGCTCTGTCTATGGGTCACAATTACTATTCAAACACGCCCGTACCCCCTTGGCATGGGTGGGCCAGTTTAATGTGACTTTTTAATTAACTCAGGCGTTTCATTGCTCTGTTTAACATTTTTTGGGGCAGTGTTCAGCCTGCGTGTAGCTGCCTCTTTGTTACCCCTCGGCTGCCAGGCAGATGGTCAGTTATTAGCCGTAATTAAAACTCCATCATTGATCATGGTTTGTAATTGTATTTAATTTGAAATGTATTAATGATTAAAGGCTGCAGCTGCGTGGCGTGAATGTCAATAAGGACGGGGACCAGTAGAGGGAGCTCTCCGTTACGTACAGACTCCTCCGATCACCTGCGCAGGTGGTCCGATGTACGGCTGAGCTCATCTGGACGCCTCCGTTGATTATTTGTGTCGCCGATTTGGAAAATAAAGCGGTGACAAGATTGGAAACAACGTTAATGTAATTTTGCAGGCAAACCGCACTGATATTTTCATGCATCTAATGAAGACAAAATGCTTGTCTTTGATGTGAAGGGGTTCTTGAGGGAGCTGCGAGACCTTCCAGAGAACAAAGTAGGTCAGCCGACTGACATAGGGTGCCTGTGGACATGTTCTTTATGGTGCTGCTGCTCTGCACACAGCGGCACTGTACGGAGAGGAAAGAACCAAAGTTAACATTGGCAACAGCTTCTCATTAGAAGAAAACAGCCTGAGGGGATTTATTTGATCATCTGAGTGATTCTTGTCCTTCCTGTTTCAGACTTAAACAGACAGCGTGACAGTATTATGTAGTTACGTTGTACTGGCTAGTACTACACAATGCAGATTATACATTGAGATCAGTTGTGATCCTCAGTGGCTTTAGAACATTAAATAGTTTCAAAACACATTGCAAATTTAGCAATTCCATGCATGTTTGATGAAAAGGCATCGTAAATTGAGATAAAAGATACCAGTTAACAGTATGTGTTGGCGTATTTCATCAACACGGAGGCAAAACTAAAGTAGATGATTGGCTGGGATGATGCCTCAGGGTTTATATTGCCTTTAAAAGAAACCTGCAAAAGTTTTACAATTATAAGATAGCAAAGTCCAGGTTCTAAAAGAAGTTTAGTTAATATAAATAAACCCGTAAAGGTTTTTGGAAAATGTTCTGGAATGTTGTTTTATATGTGAGTTAAGATCGATTGAGTAAAGTAATAGTCCATCCCTCATTATTTCCCATCGCGTGTTGAGAGGTTCCAGCTGAAAGACGCCCAAATGTATCTTGTTATCATTGGCGGTGGGAGGAAATCGTGAGCTTCTTCTGAGAAGAGACAGATTGACAGCTATTGTTAATGACAGGAAATCTTTCCCGCAGCTGAGACTCTTGTTTATTGATTTGTTGTCAACAATGTTATAAATGAATCTGCAAAAAATCCCGGCGTTACTGTTGAGCGCGGGGCTATGAGTGACAGTCAATTAAAATAAGAACAGGATCCTCGGAGCGACACTTTCCAGATGAAGGCTCTGCGTGCCAAGAAGCAGCAATCTTCAGAGTTAACAACCAAACAGTTTCTTGCTCTTGTAATTTTTTGTATCGCACTTATTTCTTGGCCCGAACTAAGATGATACCAGAGCTCTGGTTTCCGATATGATGTTTATACTTGATTCATTGCAGGATAAACTTTTTCGTCTGTGATCTTTTTAATGTTCACATTCGGGTGACGTGTATCAGGGCGGATGTTTGCTAGCCGTTGGAGAACAACGACCTTGATTCGGTTCGTCTTCACAGGTTTCTGCAGCGGTTTCCTCCGTGTGTTACCGACTGTTTAAGCGCTCAGCTGTTGCAGGAAGCAAAGTATCCTTTCACCCTGGTGGATTTCTGAGGAGAGGGAAGGCACATGTAACGCAAGCCTTTTTCATGTCCTCTGATATCTCTAACAGCCACATGTTAGTTTTGAGAATTATTCAGATTTTTTTTTTTTTTTTTTTTTCCTCTGAAAACATTTGCTGCGGAAAAACTGCAATCCCCTTTAGAGCCGAGTTCTCCACAGTGCAGCTCTCGTACTTTTGTGTGTTGATAAGACTTTGTGAGTGCATGTGTCTCTGATCTGCCCTACCGGAGAAGATGTTGACGCTTTAGCGGGGAGATGCCGGTGTTTACTGTTCAGCTTAGATACGGCCCCCCTACGCACTCGGCATGGGGCGGTTCAGTACGCCGCTGTACTCCGGTTAGCTCTTTTCAAGCTTCTCTCCTAATTCTGTTGACTACCTTGTACTCTTTTTAAGAGAGGGCTTTAAACACAGTCAAGCGCATCACAAAAATAAAATGATTCAATGCAAAGTAATACCCCTCGGTGGAGGAAGAGACATGAGCCACGGCAGCAGGCTCTGCAAGGAGGACGGTCAGTGAACTCTGGAGGCAGACGAGGAAAAATCTGATGTTATTTGATAGATTTTTCTAAATTGTTTCTCATCATCATGTAGAAATAAATTTGTTTGAAGAAAAGATAAATTCCTATTGTTATTTGGAAATGACAACCACATCACCCGGTTGCTCTCCGGGGCTCATACTGTATTGATCCCTATTGATGACTTCCTTGTGTTCCCTCTGCTTTGCACCATGTGACCTTTGGATGACTCAGGCACACACAAAGACAAAGGGCACGTCACAGCAAATGAGATATAGATTCTTTTGCAAATGTGCGGAGCGTCGGATGGATTATTACAGCATTGTGCATCATGTTGTTCCAGTTCTCGTGGCATCTTTGTTGTAAGATTACTGACCACAAGTGAATGTGACCCTGACAAGGATTACTGAAGGAGGGGATCAATTTCAACAATCGGACAAGTTGGTTAGGTTATCATGATTAATGTCGCCCGGTGCCGACAGCCTGATACGTGGGGATCTGAGCAGCTCTCATTACAGTCATGTCAGGGTCCTTTGAACTTACCAACAAGTAAATAATGTTTGATATGATGTAGCGTCACCTTCATCTTTCACCTTGACCCTTTACTGCCATCTATTATTGGCGACCACCTTTCTATCCATGTGGGATGCTCCTGTGTTCCTGCCTTTTGAAATCCATAGATAAAGAGAGAGACGGTGCCGCCAACATCCATTACGCTCATTTTTGCTGTGTCCGTGATTATCATTGCAAAGTTAAAAAGTGTGTCCATCTGGTGAGGAAACTGGGACAAAGTGCACTTTAGAGGGAGTAGGGGACTCCTCCCGGCCTTCGGGGCTGAGCTGGGGAGAGCCAAACGCTCTGAAATCGTTCACTAAAGATGTTTATTTTTTCATTCTGTTATTTTATATTCAGATATTCCTTTGGGAAATAGTTTTGTTTTGGTTGCAGTGGTGGTGAACTGTGACTTTAAGTTCTCAAAATGCAGAGACCCCCTCTGAGAGGCCGTGTAGTTTGTCAGTGGATGTTTTATCGAAACTAATGACATCCCGGCATCAAGAGAGGAGTCCACAAATTGGCCTTTCAACTTGTAACCCTCTCCTACTGTGGAACTCCCTCTCCTGCATTGTATTCCCGGCCCATTCTCATAAGACTCGGGCCATCCCAGCTCAAGCGTTCAGAGCATCATTATTCTCGCATCTCTTATCTCGAGATGCGATCAATAAATCTATGGATCCCTCCCTGACTTGCCGCTGCTGCCCACCAGCCTCCTATTTTTCCCCCTTGTCAATCCACGAGCACACTTATCTGCAGGAACATGCTGATGCATTGTGTGACGCCTTGGCGAATGTTCATTAAGTTGTTTTTCAATGAGAAGCAGCGATCGATAGCGCACCGTAGTGATTCAATGCATCTGTGCTGGTCTCTCCGAAGGATTAGCATGCCGGAAGACACAGATCAGTTGAAAGAGTCAATTAGTCGTTCATGAAAAATAAATGACGACGCAGGTACGAGCCATAACGCTTAGAACACGTCCAACTGCGAATAAGTTTCTCATTCAGAAGCATGAATAGCCTCCTCTGTCATGACTCAGAGCTGTGAGTATTGATATATAATGTGTCCTCATCTGCTGGAAATGAGAAGTCTTTGAAAGGGATTTGAAAACAGACCGTGTCGTCTTTGTTCCCACAAACGATTCTATACAGGAATACAGTGACCGGCCCTTTCAGAGCCTCGGCAGGTTGAATGAGGTTGTCTCCTCTTATGTTATAAACACAGCACAGACCCGCGGGGCTCCGAACACAATAATCCACATTCTGCTTTTTCCTTCTCCTTCTTTTCACAATTCATTTGAAATGTTACCAAGGTGTACTAATCAATACTTTGCCAACTCCTGTCTGACAGAACCGAGTTCACCGTATAAAAAACCTCAGATTTACAGCAGCCGCCTGCTCTAAAGACACTAAAGTATACACTCAAACCGCCTCACCTGTGCAGGCCTATGTTGACAGGTACATTCATATATCATCAGACTCAAGATGCACTTGGTTCACCTTGCAAACAGTAAACATCTACAAAGATATACATCTGTCTTTGAGCCCTGGTGATCAATTAAAGGAAATACATTTTGATTAAAATGTCTATTTTTATCATATCTATGTGTTTAATTGTGACAGTAAATGCAAGTTTAAATTAGTTACAATTATTCCAGTAATTAGACGTTGCATTTCTTATAGGGAAAAACCTACTTTGGCGATAATATGTTTGTTTAAGTGTCATAGTTCATGCTGATTGCTTTGATGAGGATTCGACAGAGAGATAACAGTTAACAGTGTAATTTATCTTTGGCTGATGTAAATCCGCACCCAGAGCGAGAATCTGCACAGACTACATGTTTGGAAATACCAATGTTACGGAGCAACCCCGGCTGCAATATGTGTATTTTTTTTCAGATGGGGTGGCTGACTCCATCTGTCAGATGGGATGTATCTAGGACATACTGCTTGCCTCGCAGTCTGGGGTGATTACCATGTTACAGTGAGGTGGAGAGTTTGAATCAGGCCATGAACCTTTGGCATACATCCTTCTCGCTGCAGTGCCATGAATCTCAGTGTCGGCAGTGATGTCTTTCAAGTTAATATACGTTGTTTTCCTCCAGACTTTTGCACAATTTTTTTGTTATATTAGCCATTGCATGTGTTCAATGAGTGTTTACTGCATGAGTGACATGATCAAACAGACAACATGCCTTCCTATGCTGTAAAATGTCCATGCAAGCATAGATAAACATTTCCTAGATGGCTGCATCACATTACTTTCAGTGGGAGCAAACATTCTCTGGTTTGGTCCGTATGGAAAGCTGCTGTCACTTTTGAAATATAGTCAAATATATTTCTTTCTTCCGTCCGTGAATACCAGTGATTCTCACCAGAAATGCTTTCAACCTTTTGCTGACCAGAGAGTTTTTTTTTTTTTTTTCCGATCCTCCTGCATGCCGGTGTGATGGGCCTGGGAGTTGGTGATGTATGGCTCTGGTGAAGCTGCTGGAACAGATGGGCCTTCGGTACAGTAGTGGACCGGCGGGGTGGAGATCCACAGCTTGCTCTTTGTTGCTACATTGACGTGGAACTTCCTAATCTAGTGTAACTGATGACAGAGGACGGAAGATCTTCCTCAGCTGCTGTCTCTCTTACAAACATACCCTCTCCTATATCAATCACCTCAGCCATTCGGTCATGCTGCATAGCCCCGACTGCACCTCCTATAGCGGCTCCAACTGTACGACATGTGGTCTTTTACATGCAACATTTTCTCTTTTGTTTAGATCCTCCGTCCCTCCTCCACACGGCGGATTCGAATCCATTCTGTCCATGCTGAATAGCACACACGACGAAAAGAGAACGGCAGGTAGAAGTTAAAGTTTCACCGTGAATATTGTTTCCTCTTGCATCCTGTGAAACAATGCAGATGAAGGATAGCCCATTATCTGATGGGCTCTGCCGCGGTCGTGTATTCTATTCATGCACTAATTTGTACAGCCAGCTGACCTCTGGCTCAGTTTAGCAGGAACAGGAAATGATCGACCTCCCGCGGCTAACCCTGTGGGACGCTGCTGACCACAGCACTCAGCGAGAAGCAGCATTACAAAGACATCATTACAAACAACATATGTGTGACTGATGGAGAGCAACTGTCTTTCCTCAAAAGATACATCAAGACGGACAGCAGAGAGCATCTTACGAGCAACATTGTAGTCATGTGACAGAGGGAAAGGCCCTTTGGGGCCCGCTGAAATGCCATTAAGTGAATGGGATGAAGGGGGGGTTGATTGAACGCTGTCAGAGAAAGGACGATAGAGTCAGTATGATCTTATGCTCCGTCAATTTATGGATCCGGCTTTAATGGAAAAGCTTTTCCTCGCAAAGTAATCCCCAAACAACTGTTTTTAGTCTTCATTTGTTTTCTATGGAATCATTGTGTTGCCGGGCAAAGTGAGGATCTCTGAGAAACTACAATATGGAGTCTTAACCTTTGAAAGAAAAACCTTTCGCTGTCTTCAGGTGTCTGTTTAGGATTTATGAGTTCTGTTTTGACTCTTCATCTTCGTGAGCAGACATCGAGTCTCACAGCAGAGAAGGTTTTTCCTTTTCACTCTTTGTTTATGTTGACTGCAGCATTTTTTACACTATAAAATGAAAACAATGCAGACAATTACTGATATTGCGACAATAAAACAGACATATTTAGCGTAATCTTATACATGGGCTTCAAACGTGAACCATCTTTTCTCCGTACCAGCAAAATCACAACGCTATTAGTAAAATTAATATTTTGTCATATTGCAGTGTCCTGGCCTCAATCAATGGGGTCTTTTTCTGGAGTCACTCAGCGTATTGGAAATGCCAAATCCATCTTGGTGGCCTCTGTAATAAGTAGAGGGCTGCTGGCTTATAGTCATCCGTTTTGTTTTATTGACCGTTGAATTCCATAAGGAAAATCACACACTTAGGTGTTAATGAAAACACTGTGGACCTTGAATACATTGCTGGAGGTCCTTCTGGAGACGTAGTCCTAGAGATAAATCAAATCAACAGTGATGTCATGCAGCAGCCGTATGAGGTTGATTTTACCAAAGATAATTCAAATGTTTGAGTGCTGCTTGGATTCCTCCTCTGGTTTTACCCGGAAAATTGATGCTTGATGTTAAAAATACCATTTTTATCTGAAAATAATGTGAAAACGTGTCCAGGTCATCTTAAAAGCTTGCTTCAACAGTGATGCACAGCCACGTCATGCATGTTTTAATGCTGCTTCATTGAAAGTCTATTCAGTCTCATTTGCATATTTTTCTATTTCTGTCGTCAGACAATGCGGCGCATAAACTCTACTTGTTAGCCAACATTAATTCAGAGGCTACTGCACTGTAGTGATAAAATTATTATATTACACATTCAATGTGGTCCAGCAAAATCTAAATTAATCCTAAGCGCCTTTGAAACTGCCTGTTGAAGGCGGGATTGCCTCGGCGTTCTGTATGAAACACACCAAGACGGATTAGAGGGGCTGGTTGTTCTGCAGTACTGCAACGTCTTGCTGCAAGACGGCCTCGCCTTAACATGACGTTTGAGATAACCAATCACAGAGAAAGTTACAGACAAGTTCAGGTTGTGGACTTAAGTGTCCTAAAGAGACCGGACCCTCACCGAGCAGCTTACCGGTCATCTTCATTTTGCACTCTGAAACACCAAACTGGTGTCGTAAGATTACCGCATCCTCCAGGCCGTTTGGAAAAGCTCTGTTTCCTTGGCGAGCAAATTTAAAACGTAGGGAAGAAAAATCTGCTTCCAGAGTTAGCGGGGATAATGTGGATGTACTCTGAGTGGCACAACGGTATCCCTGCCATGTTCTTAAGGTTTCCCTGTAAGGAGAAAAGGGACCTTGTGAAAAACAGACTACAGTAATGCTGCTGTTTTGATATGAGTGCAGCAGAAACAGCTTCTTTCATGTCCCTAATATACTTGCAGAGTCTAGAACTTATTTAACAAAGAAACTTGATTATCAGCAATTCACATGTGGGCTTTTTTTTCCTCCACAGAGCCATGATTAAAGGTAAATGTACTTAAGTGCCCCCTGGGCCAAGGACTTCATTGGGCCAAGGGGTCCATTTTTTGGACCAGCATATGGTTTAGGCACAGGGAGAGAAGAAAAGCTTCGCACACAATAAGAGAGCCGGGTAATTCCATTTGCAATTGGACGGAAGACTTTGCAACAAGATACATGGGCAGAGAAGGTACTGAGTGTGTATTCAGCTATAATCCTAGCGAGGGGGAGGGCAAGAGGACTCAAGCTGTGCAATTACCAGAAGAAAAAAAACAACATAGGACGCTTCACAACCACACAGAACAGAGCAGTTATTTCTTAATGTACTAATTCAGCACAACAAGCAGACACAATATGCCCTGAAAGAAGACTTTCCTTCCGGGCGAGTCATTACCTCGTGTGCTTGTCCCTCTGTGATTCTTCCAGCTGTATGAGAGAGAGGAGGTTTGATATGCTGGACGTGCAGCGAGTTGATTGACTTCTGCTTCATTTAGTGCAAATCACACATTCGTTCGAGGGGTGTTTGCGTAGCTTTTACAGCTCAGACAGTTATGGATCACTTATACAGATTGTGCTGACGCCTGCCTCCTCCAGTGACCCCTTTCTCTATAGCCTGGAGTGAAACCTATATATGTACCTTCATTTTTTGATTTTACCACAAAGGAGCCCAGTCAGGGACCTGGGGCCCAAAGGGGAAGCAGGCAGCAAGCTCTAATGATGAGAGGAGGGGATTTGTGGCAAGCAGTATCACCCTGCCGCCCCTCCCTGTAACAGACAGATCTCTGTGTAGCAGCACGGTGACAGTGGGAGGCCCTGGAGTGTCAACCCAGTTGTCTCTGAAGTCTGTCTACAGAGCCATGGATACTGTATACAGGTCAACATGGCGGCAGCAGTGCATACTCTTCAAACAAAATCTCAATATCAGGCTGATGAAGACAGGAGCTGCATCCCAGGGTTCATCAGTCACTGAATACTGACGCCTAAAATGTATATTTTAAATATCAATTCATGACAACACATACAATGACTCCATTATTCTTCTGTAAATTGCATGTGAAACCAACCCAAAGCTGCTTTGTCCGTCATCATGCGCTGGGCGTTTTAAACACAGCACAGTTCATAAAAGAGACGTTTTCGTTGTAATATAATGTTTATTTCCTCGAAGCGAACAGTGACGGCTGTGAAAGTCCAACACTTGATTGACTCCAGCAGCCGCCGCAGCCCACTTCAACATCCCACCACGGCTTTGTGTTTCCAATAGACAAGAGTGCTCATATGATTGCATATAAGTGGCACCGGCCTTCTTCCAATTTTATGTGATTATATGTGCGTGTTCAGACACGGCATTAACATTAAATTAAATGTTGGGTGATCCGAGTGAGACAGAGGTGGTGTCTCCATCATTTTAATGTAATTCAAGAGTGAAAGCATCTCACATCTACTCACACACATTTTTTATATATATATGTATAACATATTCCCTTCAAAATATATGGACGTAATGCTGCCAATGGAATATGACTCGTATTAGCATATTTAGCTTAGCAATAAACAGAAAACATGTTTTAATGTGTATCAAATAGTAATTTATTTAGGTGATAGTAGGAGGAAACGTAGGCTGCACACTGCTTCTTATGGAATACTGCAGTATTAAAGCAATTTGACATTTGCATGTTAATCTTGTGTTGCCAAAAGGCAGAGTCTATTCATACTGTATAATATAATGTTACAGGGCCCTGCATTAGTCTCTCGGGGTTTAGTAATTACCTATGTGAGTTACGTGGGCTGGATATGTAGGTTTTTCTCTTTCGTGTTGTATTAAAAGATAAAAGATAAATTACCCGTGCTTGACGACAGTCCTCAAATTATAGCGTACGTCGTATGTTCCAATAGTTATCCTAATATTGCGATGATTACATAGAGCACTGCTCTTCCTCTGTTTTCGGTTTTTGTAAGACTTAACAGGCGAGAACAGGCGAGAATTCTTTGTTTCACATCACTGTCACTGGTATTCCTCCGGGCAACTTGACAGCATCTTAGTGTCAGGATTTTGAGAGTCCCTGGCTTTTAACCATCTGAGCTGACAATACCTTCATTTCTTGACAGCTTAAATTCATCCATTCTGTTACCATGTGACAACAGGAATTTTCTCCTACACACCCCGTCACTCTTCTCCTCTCTTCTTCCCTTCACTTTTCCTCCCGTTCGCATGGTTACGTCCTCTCCGCGATCCACAATCAATTATATTTAACGGCATTAGACGTGCAAACAAGGCTTGTCAGTAAATGTTGAGTCACTTCCAGTTTTTTTAGTGACGTTTATTCTAATTCACACCGCAAATGGAAGGAGTTCAAGTTCCTACTGTCACCATCATTGGCGGATGGCAGGCATGCAACTGCTATTATGATTAAAGTCTTAAGTGAAGCTGTCCTGCCTATCTACGAGCTAGTCTTAATATAGGCTCTGTGTTATTGTTTGCACTACAGGACTCGTTGATAGTGATTACTGGTGATGTATAATGGTGAGAAAATATTCTGCTGCTCCTTTTATTTTTTTCCACCTCACTTGGTTCAGCCACTGATGGTTTTCTGTCCATCATTAGAAGCTCAGCTCCTTGCTGTCTCTCCCCGGCTCTGCAGGTGTATAATATTCATTTATAGCGCAGGAGTAGTATTTTGAATATAGCCCACAAAATAGCCTGTCGTGTGGTGTCAATATGGCCTTCCTGGTTCAGAGGAGAGACTGCGAGCTTCCCTGTGGTTCCACGTCTAATTGCCTTGCTCCATAATTTGTTGAGTCCTGTCCTGTGGCTGTTCTTCAGTGCCCATTCACACCTCTTCTCAGCATCCCCGCAGGTGAAGTGTGAAATCCATTTGTTTCGAAGCAGGAACCAAAGCACTCTTTGCCCTGTGACAGACCATTTTATCTTCTGCACCAGACAGTTCCTATTGAGCTAAACAGGTATAACTCAACGGTGCAAGTCAAGTGGCTAATAGCAAGTCATTAGAGGAACTTCAACCTGAATTCGAAGCAAGTGTTTCTGCATTGGCACAATAGCCCGCCATTGTTCCCACTGTTCTGGTGATAAGCAGACAATTAGTGGTTCCTCGAAGCATCAGCAGGGGTCATGAATCATGAAGTAGCATCAAGTCACCCTGTTCAAACCCGGCCAGTGCAGAATTAACCCCTCATGAAAGCTGGTTTAGTAGAAATCCATCCACTTTGATGTAGGCTTTCCCCCAGCAGTGAAGAAGGAACACTTACATAGTTCTCTGACGGCATGGTTAATGACTGTCCTTTCCAAACTGTGAACAAGGGAAGCCCTGAGAAATGAGTCTGCCATGCTGAATCACTGATAACCTGCAGGATGACCTTGACTGCTGGTAAACAACCAGTCTGTTTGCGACTCTTTGTAAAAGCCACAAACATTAGCATGTCCTCAAGACAGTTTGGGCAGCCGTCCCTTTGAGCCTGCATGCAAAAGGTTTTGCGCCGGGTTTACCTCTTGACGGAGGAATACTGCAGGCCTAATGAGAATGAGCCATTCAAAATGCTAAATCACCACAGTCGGAGCACCACCTGTCTCTCGTGTGCCCTGCTAATTATTTTGCATCACTTCTTTCTCCTCCCTGCCCACCGAGAAGACATTAGCGAAGAACAGGAATGTCTCCACATATGCTTGATGAGGCACTCGGCTGATTGCACGCCAGGCCCGACCCCCATGTCCAACACATAAGTAGCGGGAACTCTCTAGATCACCGTGAACCCATAGGATGTTTTCTGGCTTTCCGCAAATAAACAAAGGGCTCAAATGTTAGCCTTTGTATAAATTAGCATTAATGACTTCATTATGTTTCCGGACACTGTTCCGTTCTCACTTCATTACGTGGTGTTGGGCGCTTAATTGAAGTTCCTGTTCTGTTTAAAAGGTAGTTTGACAAGTTGCACAAGTGAACACCTGGCCTCATTTAGAGCAGACATAACGATCAAACGTTTACGAGCACCTTGTGCCAACTTAGTCAAAATTAGTCTTTTCGCTTAGATTAGAACATTATTTTTAATCCTCTGGAATATTTTTTCCCAGGTGTTGACTTACACTGAACGTGTGCATTGATTGTTCTTCAGTGTGCCTTACTGCCCCTAAGTGTCCTTTAAATAACCTCAGGTGCGGTTGGTATCCTGAGGGATTGAGAGACGGCAGCTTACACTCTGATGTGTTTGAAATACTCGGACTGATTTCATGAACTTGAAAGATGTGTCAAATTAGCCGCGGTGCTCCGTTCGGCGCTTAATGCCATTAGATCCCGAATATTTGGACATATATCGCGTTTGTCTTGTCTATATGTAAATTTCCTTGCCATAAAGAAGACAATGAATAAATAAAGACCATAAAGTAGAAAGGCTTAGAGATAGTCATTGAAGATATTTCAGCGCCGACTGCCTCGTTCCGCAGCCTGCCAATGCTGTTGGCTTTAGCTGTCAACATTAAGACGTTGTCAGTCTCAAGCAGCTGCAAAGCAAGTCGCCGCGTAACGGAGAGACAGTGGAGGAGTGAGACGGCCGATAATAGAAACACTGATCAGAATATATTATTTGAAAGGATTCATAAATAGTGCGGTAGATAAGCACCAGTGCAGCGTAATGCGCCTTCGTGTTGTAGCCTGACATGTCGTAAACAAGAGAAACATTCAATGGAGGCGTGAGTAGCGTGATGTCGTGGTTATCACGCTGTAACATCATCCTGCCTCTCCGTCTTTGTTCTCAATCATTGCACGATGATTATTTCTTGTGTTCATGTTTATATGTTTGCTAGGAGCAGGTTGTTTTCCGGTGCAAAAGAGATTAAATGTAAAGCGCCTCTCAGTTATAGAATAGCAGCACATTGGCAGCACCATGACAATTCATGTCTCTATTAATGTTTGTCCGCTGTTGACTCTCAATGAATTACGCTTTTTTTTTTTTTTTCCAGCCTCTTTAGTCTTTTGTGGTCTGAGTTAAGTCAGATGCGCCTCAGGGACTTGAACCTAATAACCTTTATTGATGCAGGCGAAAGCCGTTTGAAAACTTGCTTCTCCCAGGTCTCATTTTAATGTGGCTTTTGCCCTCATGCTCACCAAACTGTCAATTGGTTTCTGGCTCTTTATGGAGCTGTAGGGCTGAGTTACTTAATGATATCACCAGCGTGAAGATTAGAACTCAATTATCTGCCTATGGACCCTGGCTCAGGCCAGACATATTAATCATATTTCTTGATGGAGTTGCAGTAAGGTGGGGAAGGACAAACATGAAAAATAAACTAGAATAAGGGAAAGGATGTACGCTGGAGAAGAAAAACTGTCGAGTTATTTCTTTTACTTTCTTGGAGCTGAACAATTTTCTTAAAATGCAAAAATTGTTGCTTACAACGTTGCATATGTACCGCCATTCATTAGCTCGCTCTCGTCCTTGGGAGTTCTGGGCTAGGATCAAAAGATTTCAATTACTGTTAGTCCCCTAAAAACCTGTGTGAACTAATTGAGCCCTGTAGTCCAGATATGAAGTTGTATTTTAATATTCAAATCTCCAGACTGTCCCGAGGCTTCTCATATTGTTCGTTCATGTGTGCTTTGAAAAGTGACGGAATAGAAATGCGCTACTTTTCAAAGCGTGCTTGAAAAGCATTTGTTCAGATGGAATAAACGGTGTTCTGTGCTAAATATAAGAGTGTTAGTCATTGTGAGCATTCGTTTGGCGCACGGAGAAAAAAAATCAGTTTGAGTCAAGACAGGAAATAAACCCAAAACCTTTATTAATATTCTTTTTTATTATGATATTCATGATCTAACTCTGTGGCGTCATTCATTATTCCAGCCCTAAAGATGTGCATGTTAAGCAGTCACCTTGTTGTTTTTTTAATCAGGGCGGGTCGTGTAATCCTTCACATCTTCTGAAGGTCAATATCTAACAGTCTGCAGCCTAATAGATGCGTTTTTCATCAGAAAAACTCCCGCGCTTCCTGTGAGGCGCATGCAACATGCACTTTTGATGTGGTTTTCTTTTGAGGAAAATACAAGCCTGGTGAGAGTAATGACATCGCCTACAGTCCGCTGCAGATGCTGATTGAAGACTCTATTTTGGCTTCAGGAGTTCTGTCAGTGGGGCTCACACTCCTGGAGGAGGTCACTGTGATCTTTCTGGCACCCAGTGGAGCTCACAAACAGGCCACACCACATGTCCTGGCAGAGGGACGCGAGTCCCCAAGGGAGGCTGCTACCCAGGCAGTTGCCATCCAGTGTTGCTTCCTACTGCAGCAGCACCTTCATTAAAATACTGACAGACCTGACACGGATAAAAAAAAAAAAAAAGCTTTCAAAAGCAATCATCCTACTCTACAGACTTGCTTCTTTTGAGCCTCAACGCTTCCTGTATAACATTACTTTTTCTGATGTTTTCTTTCTAATGTTTCCCTTCCCGTCTCGCTGTGATGAGATCAGACGGTAAAATCAATAAAGAAAACATTGAACTTGACAGTGACATGAAACAGCCAATCCCATGCACGCTGGTAGTCAGAATAAAATAAAGTGGCTGTTCCTTATTTTCTCGTGAAACACGCCTCGTTTGGCCAATCGCAACGGCCAGATACGTCACAGGTCATCAAAAAAAAGTTTGCTAAAACCCTGCGAGTCAAATGCATGACAAGAACAATGACACTTTGACACTTGCATTATGTTTGCATACATGCTACTGTCAGCTTCCACGGGGATGTTATATCATCCATATCCTGCAGGCCTTCACTGCTGCGCCTGCATTCACGGATGCTTCCGTCCCCACCCAATTACACCAGAACCAAAATGTTCCCACTGATTGGCAGTTGTGTCTTGTTCTATTAGGTGTGCAGTGTGCAGTGTGCTGTGCTGCCACACAAGAAAGTAAAAGCTTCCAACACCCACACAACAGGGTGACTTTCAGCCACACGTCGCTGTGTCGGACTCAAAGCATAAAATAGAGGTTGGTAAAAGATAAGGGAGTGAATTCCCTCCCTTTTTCAGCCATCCTTTCTCTTTGAGAGTGAGTTCAAGTTCACTCTCTAGGTGGCCATTGCAAGTTCACCCTCCTCCTCATCTTGAAGCCACTACTGTCTCCTCTGCCAGTGTGGAAACAAATTTGTCTTTTTTTTTTCTCCAGCAAATATATTTAATATTAGTTTTGGAAAGGGTGACTGTGATTGGAACTGTGGTTCATTTAGATATAACGCTAGTTAATCGACACTATGAGTGTGAGTGTTACATACGTGCCTTAATAATTCTGTCTGACCACCCAGGTCTCGCATGCAGGTGGTCTATATTCAGCTGAACGAGCTGAACCTCTACATAATTTAACTAGTCAGGGAATAGAGGGTCATAGATCCTGCATACATTGGAAAAGCCTGAATGGGCTGTACCTGGGCAGACTGTTAAAATTCCAAAATCCACACAGAGACCTGAATTTTTGTTCCCCGATTGTCCCAATAGAATTTTATATAACGTCATCCAGATCATCTGATTCTTGTCTCGACTGATCAGCATTGATCATGCAGGTTGAGGAGGAACTTTCACATCTTCGCAGCCAGTTTCAAATCCACAAGATGTTGGAAGGAAACGTCACCAAGACATAAAAGCTCTTCCAGCTAAATGATGTTTATCACTCTGTATTCTGCATCCACTTTCCTAATGATGCACAAGTACTCGCGTCTCCATTATCTGAGTAATTGCTTTAGATGCAAAGATTGAACGAACACGTTATTGGTTTGTTACAGCGTTGCAGTAAGTGTTTTGAAGGCTATTATTAGACCGCTGTAGTTGCATCTGTTAGTCCCGTCTTCTTTTGAACTCGCTGTGCCTGCCGATACATCATGTCGTAATGTACGGCGTTGTGACACAAGCTGGGAGCAACATCACCGGTGTTGATACAGACCACATCGAGGTAACAAGCCCCAGCTCTCTATGATCTCTTTCATTTCACTCCAACCCTCTACCCTGCAGCACTCGAGCTTACACAGAGGACGGTATCAAAGCATCAGCCACAAAAAAACGGAGACGAGCGCAAGCATGTATATTTAGGAAATGCTGCAGTGTTCACAGCTGTAGCAAATTGGTATTGTTCCGGTTTCTCATTTTAGTCCGCTCTGTTTCACTGTGCCATTGCATAACCCTGATGGACTTGGACGGTGGAAGAGAAAGGACGAGCCTAGGATTAGTTTAATGCTACTAATTAACAAAAGACAGAAGAGAGGAACACACTATCTGGTGCTGGATGTCATGCAACCCTCCAGCACCTCCGCTGCTGTTAATTACCTCTGGCATTTCACTATCTCTCCCAGGAACGGACAGAGCTGCTGCTTGCATGGTCATGGTCATAAAGAATAGATTTAGCCCAACCAAGTAGCACATCTGCTGTTTTTCTCTGCTGGCAGTCAGGATTATGATAGGGGTTAGTCCTATGCTAAACTGCATCAAGTTATTCTGACGGATAGTAAATCTCCACACGTACATTATTCTCACCCTCAGAAGTTTAAAGTCATGCATGACAATTAGTCTTATCTATCCAGCTTCTGATATCCAATTAAGATAGTTTTTTCATGTGATTTACTAGATGAATAATGAGAGAGAATCAGCCTTTTGGTTGTTCAATAAAACAGGAACAACAACAGCAGTTTTTTTATGAACACCCGTTGATTAATTTGATATTGAAAGATGTTTAACAGATTCCTCTTTTACTTTTACTTGTCTGTAGATGTTTAGATTAATGTTATCCAGGGTGAAAAGTAATATTAAGCAGATGTGTAGTCTTGGACCGGTGGTTCAGTATCTCCATAAACATGGACGGGTTTATCAGCGTTTAGGATGAATGCAGTGGATTGCTATCTTAATAACCTCTTTTAAACCTGTTTCGGGAGAAGCTGATGATTGACAGGATCATCATTTAACTTTAACTACATCTGTGGTATCTACGGGGCCCCTCTGAGTGTTGCGGGATCCCGGGTCTATCATATCATCACGGTGTTTGAAAACGTAAAACACTATATATGATGGATGGTGGAGGTGCAACACGATGTGTGAGCCAATTGATTCTCCACACTCGTGTTTGTGTGGCAGAGGTAGACGACAAAATAAAAGTATCGTGTCTCGGTCAGCTTTGATTAATATTTCTCACATATGCATTAAGATTTACGTTGTATCCTTTATAGCTTGTGTTGCTATTAATTGGATGTAAATGGTTGTGAATTACCAGCAGCTGTTTATAGCTTCCATATTGTTTGACAAAGGTAAGACTTTAAATTAGTGTGTGTTAATTGGGCGCCTGATGGATTTGCATCATCTGTTTCTAAGGCTAATCTGATCTAAAATAATTAGTGCTAAACCTTTAGAAAATCCCACCTTCGGAAGTTTTCTTTCAGGGTGTAAATCATTCCTGGCATTACCATGACTTTGTTCCTCGACTCATAATTCTGTGGCGATGAGGGCTTCTCTGCACGCTGACCTCCAGAGAACACTGTGTGGCCAGAGGGCCTAATTCAGTTCCAATGTGTGCACCGACCGTGCTTTATCAAAGGGAACAGTATCTCCCTCTCCTCAGGCTGTGAGACCACACTCTTGAGAAAAGATGCCCCTGAGCTCTTCTCTGCTCTTGGATCACGTCGTCCTAATCCATTCCAAAGCGTAACTACGACATCATAGGAAAACAAAGCGTGCCCTTGGCCATAGCCCAGGGGTTCCTCACACCTGTATTTTGGTATGGTCTCAGTAGTCGCTTGTCTCCAGAAGGGAGACGTAAATAAACAAAAGTTGCACCACTTCTGGAGTCTTCGACGTTGGCTACAAATATCCAGAAAGTGGTAATAATTATGTTAATGGGAGGTTTAATGGGCCCCTAAGTAGAGACCACAAATTTGGTATTCTAATTTCATGATAAAAGTCCTTTTCTTCGAGATTCAATTTGGAAATGTGTGCAAACTCCCAGGCGTTAAGCTTCCAAACCAAATGTCACTGCATTGCTGACTAATGTGGCTTATTGTTTTGGGGTTGCAGCGAATGATCTTACTGCTAAACCGCATGCTTTTCTAGTTTGTACTTGCATGACTGATCTTGAAAGTAGGACTTTCGTCTGCAGAATGAGCAGTTGCAGAGATGCTGGTAGCTGTCGGCAATCCAGAGATCCATGCCGTGCTGGTAGGTTTGCCCCTGTGTGCACAATGTGCATGGAAAAATAAGTCCCTATTTAAAATCAAGACAGGTTTTGGTGACAGGAAGCTATTGGAAACGAGAGGCTAAAAGTCAGATTATTTCTCCATCTGTGTTGAATTTTAACGTTTATCATGGCGGACGTTGATCGCCGTGCCTGCGCAGGCCAGACTACGACGGTAGGCCCACTCAATCAGATAGGCTCATTTTGGGATTTGTTTTTCCTGCCCTGAGCATCTGGTGCCAATTTTCGGAGGGGTTTGGACCAAACTGCGTCTGAAATGAGGATCATCATTCATTGCACTTATCAGTTCTAAGAAAACATCTTGCCCGGTGAATGTTGAAATGTTCTCCTCCTGAGCTCGTTGAAAAGCTTACAAAGTCTCCTAATAAGCTGGGGTTGCCTGCTTTTATTGCTTTTACGAAAGTCAGGGACGTCAACAGATTATAATAAGAGAAGAATAATATTCTTCCTCAGTTTCACGTGTGTCTTTACTCCATCTTTTCTTTAATGCCGTGATCCATCCGGCCCGGTGAACCCAGCGGTTCGACATGGTGCAGGTAAATAGTGCACTGGCTGCTGTTACTGTCTTTAACAGTCTTTGATTTAACATGGAAATTATCCGAGGAACCGCTCATATCCCCCAGCTGTCTTTAGTAGGTTAAAGCAATCTCTTCTGCTGCCTCCTTGTGACTCCTTTTTATCGATTGAGTGTCTTTATGATTCCCTGCTCTGTACTCAAAAATTACCTGTGCTAGTAGATACAGATAAATGAAGGGCCAGACGTTGTAAAGTGATGCAATTGCAAGGGAAAAAGAGCTGCTAGGGGTCTGAAAGTGTCTTCTCTCTCCCCTGCTCTTCCCTTCTCTGTTTTCTGCTCCAGTGAAGTTTTGTAATTAGATTGTCATAACACAGACTGCTCTTGGGCCTGCTACTGTTTTATATGCAGATGACTCAAATGATTTGTCTCATGATTTCATTGTCACTGTTTACTTGACTTTGACTGTGCTGATGTGACAGTGTTGTGGCTCAGGAGGTAAGAAAGGCTTAGGGGGGGAAGTGCGAATCACAGAGAAATAAACAGCGTTTACACAAGAGTGCTCCTGAAGAATAATTAGTCCTTTTTGTGTTCTCGGAAGATAATCCAATTAGAGTATCCAATAATGATTAACTCGCTGTTTATATTATTAAGTTGCTGACACAATGTCACTCCAATTCTTAAGCTGATTGCCAGTGGGACCCATAACATCTCTGAATGATTGTGCAAGTGCATATATAACTTTTCTACATGATCCCATGCATGCACATATCCTTACTGGTACATTAATGCTCATGTGTTATTATTTTAGGAGAGCATCAGCTCTCCGGGGGCACATCATGGAGAGCATTCCCTGCTTGTACATATCGTGGGAATGACCTTCTCTCGATGTTTAACCATCCAGCTGTTCAAAGCCCAGTATTTCGTTCCATTCCCACATTTAATTGCTACCGACAGTACTTCCAGAGAAGTCTGTGCAAAGTTGTGTTGCTGCTGTACAAGCATGTTTGCTAAAGCCTGGCCTGATCTGCGCTGTGCTGTGGTCCAGAGGAGTGGGCCAAAACCAACAGATGGGTAGAGCAAAGGAAACGCTGCAGCAGTGTTTGTCCCAAACACCATGCCGAGCGGGTGTCCCTCCTCAGAGCCTGACCACTTGGCCCTACATCCACTGGGCAGATGCCAGAGAGAGAGAGAAAAATAATGTGGAAGTAGGATGACCTCAGAGTTTAACTCGGCCCGTAGTTAATTCCGCCGACCTCCCCACCTGCGTATACCGGCCAACATATGCAGATGGACACACATATTCACAGTTAAACTAGCTGCAGATTGAAACCAGCAGCATTTACCCACTGATGTGATGATGCAGCCTCTCGGATACGGCCCACTTAGTCATTCTTGTTCCACCTACCTCAGCCTTTAGTAAGCCAAGGTCTGCAGGACGATGCTGAGCCAGGGGCATGCTGCCCTCTCTGCGTGTGGGTGGAAGTGGTGCAAAGGGAACGCTAATGCTTAATATGAGCTGCTTCCCTTCTCCCTGTAAACAGGATATGATATTGCTCTTCATTAATGATGCAGTGCCCAGCCCCACACAGTATTAGACTTTTAATCAGCAGATATGATGGCTTTGTATTCGTCCGACTGCACTAGGGGGCCTCATGGGGTTTGGTGGAGGTTTATGACAACCGGCTGTCGACAAAAGAAATGAGGAAAAAAATAATTTAAATCTTAAATGATATTCAGACTGACATTGCTTCAGAAGGGGTTTAGAGGCATGCAGAGACTATATGTTCTTCCATAACTTTTGGATTGGGTCACAGGGCTGTAAATCTTTTCTCAGTCAGTAGTAAATCCGCTTGTCGTCCTTTGGCCTTAGAAACCAGGATCCGTTCCAAAAGCAATAAAAACATGACACAACGAGTAATTGTGATACTTCAAAATATCTTCCGAACTTACCCGAGTTCCTGTCCTGCTTGATTTTTAAGCCAGATTTAATCCTTCTTTTTCCCAGCCAAAATAATCACAAATGTTTCTCTTCAGCCGCCTGAGATCGGCCTTGTCACTAATTAGAGATAGTTTCTAGGATGTTGAGTATCTAACAAGGGACAGGATTTTTTTTCCCTTTTGGGACTCATCTGGTTCCCGCTGTTATTCTTGTACGGCGTGCACACTGAGGGACGACTTTGATGTGTTTTTTTATGGATAAAATGTGCCCCAGCTGTCTTTGCTGCATACATTATACAATATCCATATAATATATCCTTCCCAGCGCTACAGCAGCACCGTTCCATCTCAAAAGTTCATTCTCTTCAGTTTCCGGATCCACTTAGCCGTACGTGTTCCGAGCTGATTTAAAGCAGCTGATGAAGAGCAACAGAAATTATGTCACTTTTCTCTCCTCACAGTCCTACTCAGAACCTGGTTGTTCCCATCGTTTCTCTTGGTAACCGCCGAGGTCGCGGCGGATAGCTGAATGAATGTGTTCTCTGAAACCCAGATTGATAGGTTTAAGTGGGTCTATTTTGAACTGCAATTTAAATCCTGTATCAGTCAGGAATTTCCATTCTGTGACTGTAATATAAATCTTGCTATAATTGGCTTGTGCATACAAACCACCAAAGATTGCATGCATTTCTCCCAGTATGGCTGTTAACAGAAATTGACTTCTGCTTTCATTTTGACTGAATTATCCCCGTGTTGGGGAGAAGTTGTAGTGAGGTTGCGGAAAAACTATTGTGTGGAACACGTGTCCATGCATAGACGCTATCTGCATAATACTGGCTTGCTTGTGAAGGAAGAGTATAATTGCTCCTGAGGCTCTGTCATAAGAGTATGAATGTGTTAGCAGCTTGGCACCTCGCCAAGTGTGTGAACGTTAGTGGGAGAGGGTGAATAAGGTCGAACGAGGCGGCGTTAGAAAGCGTTAACCCAGCGCTCGATAAATGCACCATTTACCATTTTAGATAAGTTAAGTAAAAATCGGCAGTTCCGAGCGCTGCCATCTGTTGCTGGTGACGTCATATGGAAGCAGAGGCTGCACATTAGTGATCAGGGAACGGAGACGCTTTATCAAGGTCTCCTTTGACTCAGTCCAGAGTGAACACCTTTCTCAGATCGACCATGAAGACCAGAAGTCAAGAGCATTTTCTCCAGTTGACCGTGTCCACATGTAGCACACAACAGGAGATCGTCCTTGTCAGACGCGTCCTCGCAAACTTCAAACACTCTCGCTCTTTCAGGCGAGAGGGGGGGTGCCTGGGTGGAGTATATCTGGGACACGACGGAAATAAATTACGTCTGTGTTTATGGTTTGTCATTTCGGTCTTAACGAAGTCTTTTGCTGTTCCTTGAATTAGTCAGATAATTGCAGCATCCGCTCTTATCAACAACTTTACAAATCAACGTGTTACAGTTTGTGTAAATGACCCCCCTTTATAACCCCTCCAGTTTTGCATCAGTAGAACAACAGAAACGTTATCAAAGCCGGCAGGTTTAAGTCCGCTTGATGTCTGGTTCAAAAGATTTGGACGTTTCCTCCAGCATCGTCTTTATGTTCAGCTTTTGTAGTGCGTGTGTGAAAGCGGCTCTACTCCGCCTAATTGTAGTCACACATTGACTTAGCTCAATTATGTCAAATATCCCTTTACACAGGTTGCAATTTGCCTGGTAACACAAAACTGTTTATTTAAGAGCTCATCGGAGATTATCGGCTGTTATTATGTCTGTGGAAATCATCCTCTCGGTGTGGAAATTGGCTTAATGCATTTTGTGCATTAGCTATCATTAGGGATTTTTATAGCGGGTACTTGATGGGTACGGTCAACATCATTTTAACCAAAGAGTAACTTTGTCTTTTTGCAGAGCTGCCTGACAGAGGGCAGGGTAATAGTGTAATGTAAGTCCTCACTTGCTCCCATGCTCCGCTACATCTCTTGTTTTCTTTCTGTCAAAACAATGTTGTTGCCTTTTCGCAGACAGGGATGTGCTGATGCTTTGTTGTAATGAAAGTCTCTCATGAGTTGTGACAGTTTGTGTCTGCCTCTGTGTGTGATGGTGATTTGGCTTCGGGAGGTTTGTGTCAGCAGACTTCCTGCGACTTTCTTCGCCGTAGCACCACCGGCTCCTTTGTCAGATGTCCGTTAATGCTGAATAGGATGTGACGTTCACTCTTTAGCGAAGAAGCTGATATGAAAGCGCTTCATTCTCTCCGGCTGACAAAAAAAAACCGACTGGACGAGCTCCGAAACCTTAATAAGGTTTGATGCCTGCCTCCCAGACACGGTCCTGAACGGTGCAAGTGAGGCTCAGACTGTTTTCTGACACGTGTGGGAGCAGGATGCTGTTCAAGGCTGTAACACTGAAGTAGGTTTCATTGTATCTGCCTGTGGCGTCTTATTTCACCCTACCTATCAAAATGAAAGAAACATGGTGCATAATAGTACTTGGTGTTATAACTACATGGGTCACTAATAACCGGCTTTTATGAGTGTCTGCGGGGCCGGGTGGTGCCTTGCCTTCCCTGTAAATCACCTGCAGAGGCCAGCAGAAAGCTTCATGGCATCAGAACTTTGACTGACTGGTAAATGTTCTGAGGTGGAGGTAGACCTTAAATAACCAGGTGCAGCTCACACTTCCTGTCCTCATCACTTGACTGTTTCTACATACAGAGGAATGAATGTCAATCCAGTGAAGTACAATAAAAACCTTTGCAGCCTCCTTCCCGTTTTAGAGTACGATATCTCCGCCCACGACACAAAAACACTATTCTATGTATTTGTTTGTACGAGACGACGCTGTCATTCTGAATGCTAAATGTAGATAAGCTAATTTTCTTGAGTCTATTTTCAGCTTAAGAAACACGTGGGCAGTCCACAAAGAACAGAGAATACATTGAAGGAGCAGCAGAGAGGGGTAGAGGACTGTTTAGATCCCTTCCTACGACGCTGGAAATGGATCTCGGCGGTGGAATTTCTCCCCGGCTCAGTTTATCCCCCCAGCTTCAAAAAGTAGTTGCTGTACGCTACACCAGTAATTCATTTATCCTGTAACTCAATAGGAACACAGCAGATATGATGGCTTTCATAGAATTTCATTGTAAACAAAAGCAAAGTCCTTTTTTTTCTGTGAGGATTTACTTGGCGACCTCGGCTGCTTCAATCACCAAGTCCATTCAACTGCTGCTTTACACTGCTGGATGGGGACCCTGTGAATGTCTCTGAAACAGCACTATGATGCTTTTCAGCTAATCTTTTACAGTTTGTATATTCAACACAATTTCCCTTTTAAACAGTCTAAAGCATGCAAAGCAACACAATGATACTTGCCCTCCGTCAGTTTCGTCGACTGCATAAATGAGCGGATGTGCTTGCATCACGTCACCAGAGGTTTGTGGAGTTCCACCTTGACTCCTCGGATTTGGCATCACCCTGCTTCATCATCTACTTTACTCTGAATTGGACCATAATTTACATCATGCAGCCATTATATAAAAGCACTTCCACACTTAGTGGCTCAAACACATAAATAACTCCCGTTCTTTTATACAGTCTATGTTCAGTTTATCTGATTAGCCATCATGGAAGTAAGTCTGTAAAGAGATGCTTCTGGACGTCAACTCACTGCCATTAAGCCTATCGCGGCCCCACTGAACACTCCCATACAGGTTTTCTCCCTGATAAGCTGAGGTAAGTGCTACAGCGTGGATTGTCTGCAGGATGTAATGACCTTCAACTACTTTTGCAGAAAAGCTGTTCAAATCTTTGCAGCCTGGCTACAAATATGACTGGAAGGGGCTCCGTGCTCGCCTGTTTTCCTGTCACAGCAAGGCTGTGCAGGAGCCTTGCTGTGGATGACTTCATCCAGGGGACATTTACATTAGTAAATAGCACAAAACTGACAGGCTCTACAATAAATGAGCGAGTACGCTGTCCTATCAAACGTTGGGATGGCTGCTGGTGGGGAAATGGGACGTGTTCGAGGCTTATGAACTGTATGTGCCTGCTGACAATGATGAATGTTGGCTCCAAAATACAGTATAAGTGATTTCCACGGCTTTTCATTATTTTTTTATATACGGACTGAAATTGGGCCACTTTTGACCAATTTTATTATGAGGCTACAGTACGAGGGAGGAGAGGAGCAAAAGAGCTGCGGTCTTTTACAAATGTATAACTGCTTCCATCGGGGGGTCTCTAACAGCACTGAAGTGTCCACTGTGGACCAATGTACAACATGCAAGAACAAGTAGTTTGTTTTTACAATAAAACGTGGCGTGAGGAGCAAAGTGTTTCTCCAGCTCAGTGTGAGCAGAATGATAACTAACTATCATCCAGAGGGTCTTTGTGTTCACCAGCAAGGGCACCACCTTCATAACAGTCTTATATTATTGCACATCTCTTTATCAATAATATCATAAATATCTGATCATCCATTGATACTGTGATGTGTATAATAATATTCATGACCATTCACCACTGCAGATAGTTCCCTTCTTTAATGTCTTCACACTCTGACTGCAGGTTGCCGCAATGTTTTCGTCCAGTTGGTCTTACGGGGGAACATCAAACCTTTTAGGACCCATCCAACAAAAACCCTAAAGCTTATTCTTTACTGCGTCAAAGTGTTTTATAGGCTCTGATGTTTTAACGGTGTTTACAAGGTTTGCACTAACAGGAGCTTCTTGTCAGAGACACATGATCAGTGCAGCTGAACCGCGGCGGCCTGGCACTCAACTTTCTTGAAACCTGTTTTATGTCTTGATAAAGTATAGCATTTATACTTTCTTTTTTTTTTGCACAGTTTTAGATAGTTTGCAGCCAACGTGGAGCTGTGTGGGAGCCGCAGAGTGATAAGGTGGGACGGGACGATAAAATATGTTCCTCAACAGTTTAAATTTTTGCTGTGGAGGCATTTTATTTGTTCGTTAAACTGACAGCAAAAGAGTTCAATCTCCAAAACTGTGTATCTGTAAGGGAGGAGTTATTAGTTATTCAGTTTGTTTTAACATGCCGAGCATTCAGTGAAGAGGTCTTGGGAATATATCACAAAGTTTGGGGGAAAATTTGTAAATAGATTATAACCAGCCGAATTTAAATAAGTATCAATAACATGAATAATTCTAGACATGGTCCGAACATAGAGGAGCCGAGTTCCTGCTGGATACAAGAAGGTCATACTGGTCCGAATCTAAAACATGCTGATTAAAAAATGTAGGGCTGTGCAATTGATTGTGTGCAGGAATGTTTGTAGCTTTATAACTTTGTGTGTATTTAAAGCAGGATAACATCAGCTTAGACAACATCAAGATTACACTGATCAACGAGACATTTCTTCCTAATCCCAACATGCAAACCAGGCAAACTAATAAGGCAAAGCAAAATACATGAAGGAAATATAAAACAATGTTTCTGATGCTTTCTATTCATGTATCATAGTGGTGCTGCCAAGTTTATATGCTCGTGACTTCTTGTGTCCTGAATCGTAAATATTCTTTACTCCCAGTTTTGCAGCTTTCTTTGCAGCCACTCGATGGTGATATTCGGGTAGTTCCTGATGTGACGTGACATCAATACATACGCTCTGTATTCAAAGGATGGTCATGTTACGCCTGAACCACCTGCTATGTTTTGAAGTGAACGTTTAAACTTCACTCCGGTAATCATTGTCTGTCACTATCGGAGTCTGTTTTTGGAACGAAATTGAAAGATAAACGCATGTTTTTCTTAACCTTTCCCACTAGTCTTGATCCCTGCTCCCCTACTGTGCTCAGTTATTGTGTCTGTCTGTGAAGTGAGTCACCGGAGGCCTATTCATCCTTTTACAAAGGCTGACGTTAGGATCTATGTTTACATACGTCTGAAACGCTGTCAGTCAGTGTGATGATGTACTGTGCTGCTCCGGGAGGCTGCCGTGGACCGCATCCATTCCAGGTGGAGGGCTCCGCACCTGGGTTGGACCTGCTCCATAGGTCCAATCTATTAACACATCTACCTCTGACCCATAAATCACTCTACAAGGCCTCCTCAGACAGCCCCAGCCTGTTGGAACAGTTCCCCCCCTACTACTTACTTTTGAACCCTCCCCAATAAATCAGGTCCGTCTCCCAAACAACTTTCATTCCCTTTCCTCTCCACCTATTTATCTCCTGCACCTCCCTGACTGGCAGATTTTATTTTCCCTCTTATTAACCTCTTTAAGTTTACTTGCTTTGTCCTTTTTGTCCAGCTTGCAGTTGCCAACAGGGAGATTGACATGGTTTACTTCATTCATCCTTAATTGAGGTGTCCATGTTTCTAAATGGTTTTCTAAAACAACTGCGTAGATCAACTCCGTCCTCTCAATAAGGAATAATGATGGACAGTGAACAGGGAAACTCTTGCTTTTCCAATGCAAGGAAAGCAGGATGAATTGCGTGCTGTGCGAGATTCACAGCTCTGATGCCCTGCGTGAGTGCTACACATGCGTTGTCAAACGCCGGAGCTGATGAACCCTCTCCCACTCACGGAGCCGGAGCCGGTCTGCCCTCCCCAGAAGTCTGCTCTTCCTATCGAACAAACGGAGGCGTCGCGGTCTCCGTGATAAAGCTTTATTCTATCCCCTCGACAAATTAACTCATCAATGATTGATTTAGATTGAACATGTATGAAGAAAACCATTCATCTATTCATGGATTCTCATTTGTCCTTTTTCATGGAGTGATGCTTTTGACAGGAAGAAAGAAGCAGCGAGGCAAAATGAAGAAAAAAAACCCAATCGTCCAGGAAAGATAGGCTTTTTTATTCATCTCTCTCTCTCTCTCTCTCTCTCTCTCTCTCTCTCTCTCCCCCCCCCCCCATCTGCCTCACAATTCTTCTACACAAAGAATTCATTTAAATTTTGTACGGTACAAAAATGACGATGGTCCTGATTAAAACTCTTCTAGTTCTTAAATTGAAATGCAAGATATGCCACTTTATGTGATTATCAATTTTTCATGCGCACAGGTCTGTGAACCCCAACTTCATCAGAGTTCTTAAGCTTTTCTTCGCTCCATTGTTACTCTCACAAAAATGTATTTTTCTTGCATACTCTATACCCTCGGCATGGAATATGGGACACTGAATTTTAGCAACGCCGTGGTAGAAAATGCTACTTGATAGCAGAGTATGGTGCCGTTCCTCAGTCCCTTCTGGAGCATCGTGAATGCCAGCAGGAATAACATCGGATGAAGAAGAAGAGGAGAACAAGACCGAGTGCATGCACAAAGGGGAGAGAAAAGTTTGCCTCTCAGCGGCTAAGAAGGAAGCCAGCCCGGGCACGGCCGTATCCTGTTGGTCTCTCACGTCGCAACAGGCCTCGGTTATGTCAACTGATTGCAAAGCGTGTCATCACTGATAAACCCTCTCTGGAAACTCACACGGCCGAGTTCACGGGGAAAAGCAGATAATGCGATGGAGGCAAGATCAGAGGAGGAAAGGCTCATATTAAGAGTGTTTTCATGTGCTGGTACTGATTACTTTTCTCCTCCTGTGTGTTTCTAAAATATACATTAACATGAATGCTCCAGCACGTCGTTGCGGTCTTTAATGGAGAGAAGCCCATTATTTCTCGCCTAAGAGTCAATGTGAGATAATATCAGTTATTACATTTTCTCAGAAGTCATAGAGGCCTCTGCAGAAAGAAAAGTTGGTCATTTCTGCAAGCTGTGAGTGCGTCTGTAAGGGTTTTATTGTGCGGCGCTCGTCTCCGCGGCAGCAGTCGTCTCTAATGGAACGGCCGTATGAAAAGATTTGGTTTTATATGGAAGTGACGGGATTTAAAATAGTTTAATAATTCCTCCAGTTTTTTAATAGTCATTTTCTTCGTCTTTCACTCATATTCTTTCACTCCGAATGTATCAGTGTAGTATTACTGTTATGTACGTTTGCAAGGGACAAGTTAATCATTCTAATTTTGTGGATCCGAGCTTGATAGGGCTGACAGCCCTAAAACCTGCTTAATGGCTCATTCAGGGAAGCGAACCGGATCTTTTTGAAGGAAGATATATTCTCATAAGTCTGTGAAATCACTGCCCTGATAGGACTGTAATTACATCAGAGCATTTATCAGTTGGCAGGTTTGCTAAGCAACTGTCCAGTGATACGATCCGATATGTTGCCTCGTGTTCCACCAAACCAAAACCAACGCCGCTTAATGAAATACAGGGTATCAACGTTACATCACTCACCTGCACTGATACCAGAGTGTTATAGTCTAGTGTTACAAGCATCACATGTTAGTGACAGTGACCAATGTAGCATCAGATATCATGACTTTTCCCTTTTGCAGTAACATGCTGGAAGTGGTGACATCATGAGGGAACAGACGAACTTGTGTTGTTTGTGTTTAGGTTTCAGATTCCAGCAATAATATCCTGGGTTTAGATTCAGGCTGTGGTCCTTTTGATGTGTCTTTCACTGTTTGTTCTTCTGCCATGCTGGTCACACGGCCCCCCCGGGCTGGCTGCATCGGCTTGTTGGTCCACAATGAAATAACTGAAAACCTCTTGGATGGATTGCGATATAATTTAGAGACATTTACAGTCCAGAAGAAGAATCCCACTGAATTTGGTGCCGACTTGATGTTATGAGGTTCACATTTGACATCTGCTATATATTCAAGGTCCCTAGATGCTGAATTCTAATGTCTTTGGTGATACTCTGACGCTTTCTCTCACGCAATAGCGGGTTTATTGTTTGCTTTATCCGGGAAACATCTCAAAATCAAGTTGATTTCGTTGACATTTATGGTTCCCGGACGATGCAGCCCGTTGGTTGATTCCCCGCCTCTTCCTCTAGCGCCACAATCAAGTTAATGCTTCTAATTGGTAGCGAAATATTTAGGCAACAATTAGATTGGATGTAATACAACTTGGTAGAGATGTCGTCTTCCAGACTGGATCTTTCTGACTTCATCATCAGGTCCGGATCACACCCCCGTCATTCTCTGCCGTACCGTGTGTTTGGATGCAAACCTGCTCAACTAAGCTGTTTAACACGGTGAACGTGCTTGTATGCTCAGCATGATGCTAGTATACTATTTATGAGCATGTTAGGTTATCACGCTGATGTCAGCATTCGCAGCCTCACAGACACTGAACCCTCTAAAGCAGCCGTAGTTAGCGAGGACACGCCGTATGTTTCTTCGTCTGTGTGTTTGTGTCCTTCCTCTCCCCTCATTTGTGTTGAGGTTGAGTCCTCCTATAGGCCATAATGAGCAAGTTGGTGTCCTTCTGACTACCTGATATCATGCGTGTGCGGCACTTCTGGCTTTGGTATCTCCGGCCTATTGCTCTGTTTTTGTGGTCATAACGAAGGAAAGAGCAAGAAGATAGGATTCCTTATATCCTTGTTAACATGATATTCGGCTGCATGGACTGAGGAATGTGTATTGCAATGAGTTTTGACATTCACTTTGCTGCATGTCCAAACTGGTAGCTCAGTGCATTATTCACTCATAATGCTCTCCTGGTGTGATTCTAATGCCTCTTCCCTGATTCAAATGCCGATTATATTACAGCACACTTGTCACTGCATAACCCAATTTTAATGTCAGTCTACCTTTTCTCACTCCGCAAACTCGATTTTTCAAAACAACTGTGTGTGTGTGTTTGTGTCTGTGTGAGTCCTCTCTTTGTACACTGATGAAAAACATGAAAATATCTGGAAAAAAAACATTCGTGGACAAATTCTCATTAAGAGGTTTTCTCTATTTACATGCCAGTTTCTGTGATTCAGTGTTCAGTGCAATTTATATTTACGCACCCTTGATGTGAGCCGGAGTATCAAGTATCAAGTTTCATTACATCCGGGGCAGGAATGTTAACCACGCAACATAAAGTTTCTCTGCTGACTGATTGCCAGGTCACTGGCGGCGATGCACGGAGCAGCAAACAGATGCTCGCCTGAGAAAAGTAGCCAAGGATTTAGTAGCCAGAAAATGCTGGAATCTCACATTGTGAAGAAAAGACTTGCTTTCACATTATCAGCATTCACATTACAGGCTCATTAACAAGAATAATGGAGCTCAATAAAAGCAATCAGACTCTGAAATAAACTACAATTAAACAACCTTATTTTTTCCCATTAGAGGAGGAGCCCCCCTCTGGGCTGAAGGAGGAAGGGCAGTGCTTCAGTCTTTCCCCCATCTGTTGCAGACAGACACTGCGACTGCTCAGTTCAGCTGCATATTGTAAACATCAGACAAAGACAAACAGGACAAAGAGGATTTTTGAGTTTTCCTGTTGTTTGAAGGCTTCATAATGTGTCCGCCATGCTGAACAAACACATCCCAAAGCTTTTAATGTCTAGTTACGTTACACAAACACATTGTTTACTGTAGTCTTCCTGCAGAGTATCATTCCCTTCATAAATCCTTCCAAAGCCCCGGCATGGAGTGTGGACTGTAGTGTGCAAACATGTCGCAGGGCTTTGGTTTCGACGCTGCAGCACTGGGAAAGGCCTGTCTCTTTGGGTGCTATAATTTAATTGAGGGATTAGCATTACTGTGTAGGGTATAATATACTTCTTTCAGCACCTGGCATTTAACCTTGCTGGTGTTGTGCAGGACTTGCAGGAACAGAGAGAGGGGTTAGCTTTAATTGTCAACATGCTGGAGCCCTGAATGGTGTCTGGGGGTTTCGAGCCCCCCGTATTGATTCCAACAGATGGCAGAACCAGAGAGAGAGTTTTTCCGCTGACTCGATGCCCAGATGAACAGCAGTGGAGAGCTTGCCATGGCTTCATTAAATATTCATTCACAGGGACAACACACCAAACATTGAGCACACAGAAAAGACACACATGATCCACAAGAAAAGTGCTACTGTGCAGTTATCTGAACAGAACAGAGCCGTATCCACGGGAAAAAAAAGGACATTTACCCAATTCCTATGCCTCTTGAAATATTGAACAGTCAGAAACAATGGTTCCCACAGCTCAGTTTCCCCGATTGTACAACTCCGAATTATGAATAATTCATTCTGAAAGTATTGCTTTTTTTTTTTTCATTTCAAAATAGTTTGTTGGATCCTACACATTCTATCATATCAACAATTACAGTTATCAAACCATTATTGTATCCTGCTGCTTCAAAGAGCCCTGGGAGAAATAGATAGTCTTTGCTGTAAGACTGTCCTTGTGCATGCACAACACTACCAGTGAACTTGGGCCACCTGAGGATTTGTTTCTGTTAACATAAATTGGAGGAAAGATGATTGTTGAGCAGGTCGGGAAAATAATTATAAGGCTTAGGCAATGTCAGGCTTCACATTAGGGCACATCAAGAATTGTCTCCGCTGTCCATAATTAAATATGAAACATGCAAATGAGGCTTCCACACTTTGCATGGATGCACTTCCTGTAGAACCGCAATAACAAGCCCATTAGGATGCAGTGCCACGAGTGTGTGATAGCTGGTATTTATTCGTACCTCTTCTATTATAGACTGAGATTTCCAGACCTGCCTATGCTGAGGTGACAAGATGGTGTCAGGAAAGAAAGAGTTTAAAATTAGAGTGATTATTTGAACTCTTACGGGGATTCATGCATGAATAAACGTAAGCTTCCATTGCAGATCTACGGGGATGAGAGGCAGCACAGAGTGTGCTTCGTGTACACTGTGTCTGCACGGGTAATGCATGTTGATAACACTATTGATTATCAGTTTAATACCTGCATGTCAAGTAGTCATGCACTCAGAGCAATAAAACAGGAGGTAGGACCACCGATAAATGAGTGTTCATTATATAATCTTTCCCATAAATGAATAATAACACTACCGATTGAAACAATAACAACTTTACGTACATTTCATAGCCTGTTTTTGAGCCTAATTATCCATTCAGTGGTCTTATGGGGACACAAAGATGGAGAGTTTACATTTTATGGGTTGTGTTTTGCATTGTCTTTTATTTGGCAAAAGCTGTTAAACAAAGCTCTGAGCTAACTTAATAGTGCATGTCTGGAGTTCATGCAACACATAGACCTGCAGCCCCGTACAGCTTGCACCAGGCTGTCCCCTCTTCTTCTCTGTGCACGCTATCATGCACCTTTGTCGTGATCAGGGCAGTGAAACTCTTGGCTCAAATGGCAATTATTACTATCGTTCCACTGTTTCTCTGTCGTCCTTTCTTTCCCTTTCTGTCTCCATCCTCGTCTTTCCTTATTTTCTCTCGTCCCTTTGTTTGGTTTGGGAAGCGCCTTTTGCACTCCGTCATCGAGAGCTGAACATGATTAGTTTCTGTTTCTGTTTGCCACAAACACATACTGTATTGTTGCTCCTCAAATTAATTTTGGTCCAAATTGAAGACGAGGATCCATAAACGTTTATATTCTAATGCCAAGTCACTGTTTTTTTGTCTGATGTTCATTATTTTCGCTTGTGTCTCTCCGGGTTTATTCAAAGCCAGGAGTTTGTCATGCTGCTCTGGATTCTGTACAAGCGGCTTCAGTCTTAGGGTACTGTTCCCCTCTATCTCTTCTCTCTTTGTTTGGACCTCTCCCTCTCTGGCTTCACCAGACTGTGCAGGATAAATCTGATTGGCAATGCATCGCTTACGCAATATGCTTTTCTTTCACACAAAGATCCAACTTGTAAACTGCTAACAGAAAACATACTGACATTTCCAATGTGCGAAAAGAGGTGGGAAGTGATACTAGAATAGACTCGGATCCTTTGAAAACAGTTGCTCCATTAACTTCGGTCAGATACTGAAGATTACTTCCAGACATATACCAGCCTGTTCAGATACAGCACACTGAACCAGTACAGCTGCACACATGAAGACGGCTCTGCAGCCTCGATGATCAGAAGAAAACATCAGTGCAAAAGCTGGATCAACACTTTGTGACCACTGCACAAGGAGAGACCGCAAAATTGGTTCCGGGAGTTGTTCAAGTTCTTATCACCAGTATGTTAGACACAGAGCATATCTGGAAGTCCTACTGTGGCCCTCTTCATTGACACCTGATGGATGTAAATCCTGCATTAGCTCAGTTTGGTTTACCATCTCCTGAGAAACATAACGGTGTCTGCTGGGCGAACCACAGCGCCGCAGTTGAGATTGATGATTCTCGCAGCTTTAATAATCCATTCAAATTTCCATATGATTAAAACTTGAAATGCCAAATAATAGATCTTCAAAATCTTAACCTCCCTGGCTCCTTCTTTCAACCTTGCCGGGGAGCCTTTGGGTTGCTCGGCAGATGCTCGGGACTAGTGTCATGTATTTTCTATGATTGCAGTTTTGTGATCTACACTGTTTCAGACTAAATGTGGTTGCTCTAGGACAGCATGCGTTATTTCTCCTCAAAGGGCAATCAGTGATTCATAAGAACCCCTCTCATTAGACCTCCTATTGTCTCTGCTATAGTGAGATCTTCTTTGTGACAGCTTCTCTGGCCTTGTCCACACGAGATACTTTACTGGGCAATTACAATTGTCTAACAATTATTTTTTTTTATCATGGCTTGAATGGAGAGATGGTGTCCTCTTTTTCATTGCTTCATTTGTCCTAATGCTCTTTTAAATGGGATCCGGCTATAGAGATGGACAAGTATTCTTGTGGAACTGCTCTGTGCGATAAGTAGCCTCTCATTTGACTGCCCTTGCAGGCCAATTATAAAGCTGTAACAGGGCAACACCTCCTCAGTCTTTCAGTTATTGAAACTCTCTGGTCTCTCTCAGTTTCTCTTTTTGTCTCTTTCATCTTGCCTCCTTTCCTTTCTCACTCTTTCTTTCTCTCTCTCGCCCTGCGGCAAAGAGTAGAGAGGGCAGGCGTGGCGATGGCAAGCCCCAGTGTCCTTTAGTGTCCGATAACAGAGCCTTCCCATCAGCTTCCTGCCTCAGCCAAGCAAGGACTGGCTAATGGATTTGGCTGGCAGGCATACATCCCTTCATCCCAATTCAACCACCCTGCTCTCTCCCACACCTCTCAATTATTCAGTCTCCACTTCTATGCAAATGGTTTTCGTATTGAGGAAAAAACAGCCATCATTTTCGTCTGGTTGTTATGTGTGCTGATGCGTGGGACTCCAGAGACTTGTCGGCTGTGACATATGGTATAGCTGGTGAGATGGAGCATGTTGGCTGCTTGGTGATCCCTCATCTCCTTCTAGAAGAAACGCCATCAGACCAGAACCATTAGAGGCTGATCTATCGAAGTACCGTTCACAAGTGGTAACACTCTCTGGCAGTTCCCTAGCAACCGCCGCAAGCACTGGTCTCTTTCACTGTATTGCTCAGTTGCTTAGCTACAGAGACTGACAAACCTACACATGGCTGATCTCCCCATGGAGTCAGAGGCCAAAAGCCGGTAAAAATCATTCAGAAACTGTATCAATGAATAGAAGCACACAGGAATAGATGTCACAACACATCATTCTGTGGCTGATGGTGAAATGTCAGTGTGGATATTTCAGACATTTAGTTTGACATTCTCTGTAGTTGATATGCCATAGACACTCTCTCTCTCTCTCCCTCTGTCTCTCTCTCTCTCTCTCTCTCTCTCGCTCTCTCTCTCGCTCTCTCTGTCCCTCCCTCTCTCTCTCTCAATCTCTCGCTCGCTCGCTCGCTCTCTGTCCCTCTCTCTCTCTGTCTCTCTCTCTCGCTCTCTCGCTCTCTCTCTCATATCTGCATGTAACAGTGCATTAACCAAACACATGACATTTGAAATGACACAATGCCGTAGATCCTGAGATGATGTCGTGTGATTGATTTCATCTGCGGCTGTGTGAGAGTGACCGGTTTTGGAGGACGGTGTAATTAAGGCCGATGGAACAGCCAGCCTTCCCGGCAGCAGGAAGGTGTGCTGCTGATTCTGCCCCGTCCGCTCCATGTTAGCCACCTGTTAAAGGATTTATTTCCTTGGTCAGTGGTGGGTACCCGCCATCATCAGGCAACCTGATTCTTCTTCTTGGCACAGCTGGAGGTCAGCAGTGGAGAGGTAAAGGAAAGGGCGTACACTGCTAACTGTCCAAAAACAATAGAGCAAAAACCACAGCTTTTACCTTTTCTGATTTGTGGCTGCAATTTCCAGTGAGGATAGACTGAGGAAAACAAACAATTTTTATCTTGAGATTGATTTTTTAGAGGTGTTGAAAGTTTTTTAGAAATATATAGTTTCTCTTTGTCTGTCGTGTTGAGCGCTCTGTGCAAGTGATAGAAACTTCCTCCTTAAGCCATCTGGGAGACATTGTGCCCTTCCTGTAGCCTACCTCAGCAATGTCACACCCCACCTTAGCAGGTGCTTAAAGAAAACACCAGCAAGCCCATTTACCCCTAGTTCCACACTCATATTTCATTTCCACGTCCACTGAGGTTTACCTTCCCATTTCTTCTCCCCTGCAGATACAGCAAGGTGAAACTGGTCTGGTATCTGTTTATCTATGAGAGCTGCAGTAAGGGCAAGGTATTTACCATAGCCACATCTCTGTGTGTTTTGAAGACGTCTCAGAGGTAATTTCGTGAATCTGTAGTTAGTTTTATGCTAACAAGGCCGGGGTAGACACACCCCCAGATGGCAGCGTGTCTCTGCCCCCCTGAGAGGCAGGTACTGCTGGGCACCACCAGGCGCTGGCGGGGCCCTGCTACTGCCAAAAATAATTAAGCACGCTGTTACAGGCTTTTTGCTGTATTCGCAAGAAATTTCATCTAAGTCCCAACATGGGAGAAGGCCTCTGCCTCCAGTCTACTTTTCCAGAGAAGGCTCACACACACACCCGAACCGAAAACACAGTGCAATTCATAGTAATCTCCAATATACATGTTATCAGTTGCATCTGTGGAGCTACTTGTGAATTAATGATTACTTTAACTGTATTGTGCCCACATGATGAATGAATACAATATGTAGTCATATTTATATAAAAGTCATATTTATTTATGGCTTCTGTTTCTATGACAACGTGGTCATCAAGGAGGGATAGATCAAGCAATGTAATTGGTATACATTGTCTTGTAGTGTTTTTCTTTATGTAAATATCCTTAAACAACTGTGATTGAAATGAAATACATAAGAGCAGTAAAGGAAACATCAGCAGAGGCTGCTGCACGGAACACTGTGTGTGTGTGTGTGTGTGTGCCTGAGGATTAATCTTCATTGTTTATGTTTTATATATTCAAGGAAATACAGTGTCATACATAAGTTGAATCGCAATTCAGGGGTTGTGTCCTTCGTAGGCTGAGGTGTACCCAGCCTTCGTGAAACAGCTTTTAGGTTCAAGAAATCCGAGTTTTACTAATGTGGCAGCTGCAATTACTATTATTATTTCATTGACAGAAAGGCGGTAAATTCTCTTCACTCTGTGATGTAGCTATAATAGAAAATTCAGATAAAATGTAATACTGATCTATTCATTTTAATGCATTTGTATTTGTTTAAATGTGGTGATATATGTTAATATGGAGCCCCATATTGGAGCTGCTGTTACAATATAGTAAAGATTTTCTTCTTCAGAATATTTTCAACAATTAAAAATCGTACACATCAGACAATGATCAGATCAGCACACAAACAGCAGACGTCTCGTACCAATTTCAAACAAAACTAATTAATGTCATTCTTCTGCTCCAATCAAGTCTCGACTTCTTTGAGAAAATCAGTGATTTTACCGCTGCAGGGTCCAACAGTTTGCCGACTCAGACCCAGAACTGAACTGTCTGTCCAGAGGGTCCAGCAGTACAGCCTGGGCCTCAAGCAGGGTGTTGTCGGGGCCGGCCTCCAGGAAGCGGGCGGTGAACACCAGGTCCTGCTGTGGCAGACAGACTCTGTTGACCTGCTACTGCTTCTCTCCACATGCAACTTCCTTCATAAGTCAAAGTAGAAAACTTACATCAGTTTAGTTTTGCTCTAAATCTCCAACATCGTTGCTCCAGGTGGCGCAAGATGCATTTCTGTGATAGGTTGGGTAATGAAGGATCCTAAAACAATAATAGTGAGTAGAACTTGTGGCCGATAATAGACCAGAGATTTGTGATATTCTTCAGATATCCCGCTTAGTAAATTAAAGTTTATGAAGTTTTAAATGCACCCATATATTCCTACTTCCATCGTCTTTACCTCATCTTACTGGATTATATAATTTTCAGCTGTGGCGCCTTGGAGTGTAAAAGTCATCTGTTTCTATCATTTATCCTGAAGTGTACAGGCAGTACAGACAGCAGCCTCGAAACGCTGTCCATCCTTTGAATTCTCTCTGTCTCTCCACTCAGGTGTGGAGAGCTATTTCCAGCTCCGTCTGAGCGGCAGCACTGATGTGTGCAATGTTTTCCACCTGCTCTTCATCATTTCATTTTATATCCTGAGCGGTTTTACTTTGAAAAAGTGCTATCTGGCAGTGCTATCTGTGTTTATGGCTGCTTTCAGGTGGATTTAAGGTTGTTTTGATTTTTATTTGTTAATATCCTCTCTGCTCTTATTAGGTTTCTGTTTCACACGACCTGACAGGCCAAAGGACCTGAGTGGAAACCGATTTTTCTGCTGAAAGATAAAGGTTTTATAAATTGCTGTGGTTCTGTATAGATGTTTTAGTGACACAAATCTCAGTATCTCTTCTATTGTGGGTTTGAATAGAACAGAAGGATTGGACGTTGGCCTTAGTGGAGGTCTGCTCTCTCCGAGCGCACTCCCACTCACTCTATACTTCTCTCTATTGCCGACTTCTTCCATAGGGCTTATAACAGAAATCAGATGGTGAGATATACTTTAAAGGTCACTTGGGTAGTGGGCATTTACTGGATGTGGAAGGGAGACTTGCTTGCGTCCTTCAAAGTTCCGGGCTAAATGATTCCTCTTTACCGGGGTGAAGCTGGTGGCTGATTGCTCAGGTGACCTTGTGCAGCTCGTCGGTAAAAACATTTCCGGTTAATCCTGCCGTGTTTTCCATCCGGCACAAAGCTCCAACTATAATTTCTCTTTCTCTCCGGTTTAAAAATCAGCCAAAGGGACCAGCAATCGTCAAAATAGCGTGTACAGCTCACAAATGCTCATACCCGTGGCATGTACTTTGCTAATATAGAGGCCACACATTGAAACTCTTCTGCCATGTCAATCCGAACGTAGGACCCCAAATTATCTCATTAAGTCCACATTTTTGTGTAAGATCAATGTTCCTGCAGCATGTGGCTCTGATTGCCAAATACTTTCAAGAACAAGAGACTGTTGTGCAGAAGTCTCAACTGCTATGAATTATGGGGGCTGGGAGAGGGAACAGGGATAGCCTCCCGTCCGTCATGCTGCAGCACTCTCGCCTGCACTTCTCGTAGTACTTGTGCGTGACCCCGCTGCACAGGGCCACCCATGTTTGTTGAACATATGGAAACATCACCCAGCTACCTGTGTCATCAAAGCTCACCCCAAAGTGCACTGGGCCATTAGTGGGATTAATGCATGCCTGCTGAGAGATCTTGCAGTACTGTGTTATCTCATGTTTGCTTTTCCTTATCTGATGCTGTGTCCTGAGCAGCTGGAAGGACCAACACGACCACTCCGGCGAATGTTTCCCTTTTACATTTCAAAGTCCCACCCAAAATCCCTTTTTGTATTATGTAAAGGTTTTTTTTTTTACCGTGTGTTAATGTACCCTGTGTGATAACATGAACAATATCTCAGCTCCTGTTAAGAACGGGGATTTCATCATCCATTGTATAAACCAGTCATGTCAGCTTTTTTCGAAAACACGTGCAAAGCAGTGACAAGGTCAAACTCTGAGTTAAGTGTAGTGCTCAGAAAAAGACCATAAATGTATGTATTTCAGCATTTCTCACGCCACTAAAAGGCAGGACTTTATATTTGATCTACTAAAGGCTTCTCCCTGGTGAGGCATTTCGGCCCGGGGTAACAAAGTGAGCGTATGCACAGTGTGACTTAGCCCTTGATATAGAAATGGTTGCATCTCTGATACAAACCGCAGCCTATTTGCAGTCAAGCAGGTTGGCTGCTAGGTGCGACCTTGCGTTTTAAGGGCAGAAACTTTTCGCTAAATTCAGCAGTTCAACTGATTTTCTTTACAACACAGCTGTGAAACTGTAATACAGAAAGGCAGAGGGAAAGAAACAGACTGACAGAGGCAAAATACATGGAGATTTGAAAACGACAGCACTGGGCCGGATTCCAATAACAATCTAGCCCCTAATGAGATTTCCCTATACCATCCATCCAAGGCATCAGCACCTAGTACGCATGTTGGCTACTGGCCATGTGTTAACTTCAATGTATTTTAACATGTTTGATCTGTGCTGTGCCATCTGGCCATGTGTTACACTTTGAGTAACGATTTTCACAAGACCATGTTTCATAGCGTTCGGTTGTGTTGCACAAGCAGGTGTACGGCACAATGTGGATGGATGTTCTTTGTTCTTTGAATTATTATTTGGCAGGTGTACCACTGCTTGGTAGGTGCATTAATGTTGCTGAGTATCCTTTTGGAGGAGTTCCTCTTCATCCACATGGGGCCCAAACTGTCTCCATGGGTGTTTGGAGGGAGTTGAGAGGTAGGTGGAGTGTGAGAATGACCTTTATCTATTTCTATAGGGACGTTGTCAGTGTGCTTCACACTAATGGACAAGTTTTCAATGGATGTTGTAGATAATACATCTTTGTCGGTCTGTGAGTGCAGGGAGGAGTTAACCTTTGGGGCTCAGGTCCTTTGAGACCACACTGGCTGGACGGGTCCCTGTCGCAGCCTCTTTAGTGGAGGTACCTGATGCAGGTTCCAATAAGATGCCACCATGGTGGCCTTCACAGATGGAACTTTAAGAAAGGTGGGACCGCTGTGGTCAATCTTCTGCAATTCATGGAAGTCGTACTCTGAACTAGCAGCGTGCCCACAGGTGATGCTGCTACTCTAATAGTCCGGCTTGGTGTCCTGGTCATCAGCTACGTTGCCTTCCCCAAACAAGCCCAGGCTTGATTTCCCATCCTGTGTGAAGTTGTTCTTGTGTTTGCATTACTTTTGTTTCCAGATAAATTAGACAAAACTGTGACCATTTGGGTTTATTTAACCAAGAAGGGATTTTACCATCTTTGGATTTCCTCTCTGCCAGCCAATACTGAACTTATTAGCTGGACTGAATCCCTCAGGCCCACATTACACAAGCAGCTGGTTCAATTGTGAAGGAGATAGTTTGTTGTGATTAGTCTTGTAATTAAACTGCGGTTGCTATGAATACATGAGTAATGAGTGGCATCGTGGATGTGAACGGAGTTGATAAGTAGGCTGACTGTTTGGTGAACCTGTCAACTATTCCAATGCAAGAGGGCATCTTGTTATGCCTCAATGTTGCTTTGAGCCTTGTGAACATCAGCATCTTAGCACTTGTCTGACTGCTGTTTGATATGCGGTAACAAGATTTTCAAAAGGCCTTATGGACTTTTAATTGTATTAATCCAAACTCCAAATATAAGGTCACTCTTAGGTCTGCACCTGCAAAGAATTCAAAATCTATTTGAAAGAGCAGAAGGTAAAAAGTCATTCTGATTAACAAACATGGTTATTTGCTCAAGGCTACAATAAAAAAGTAACCCAATTTTCATATAATTTCAGACAATCTGAGAATAAAAGTCCAAAAAGGCCAAATATAGAGCAAGAACTCATTTTTTAGCTCAACTAAAGAAACTTGCCATCGTGCAAAGATGCTGCACATTTATTTAAGCTGTCTGGATGCACACTGCTTAATGTCACATTGAAAATAAGTACGTTTATTTCAGCCCTTCATTGCTGAAACTGACAAAATATTTTATAAATTTTATTGCACTTGTTATGACACTTCTAAATCATCTTATAGACGTGCACATTGGAAATAATTAATTTCCCTGCAAATCAAAAATTTCCGTGTACATTTATGCTGAATTTTTTTGTTCTGATACTATTGCTTTACTACAATCTGTTATAGTTTGGTCATTTTGAACATATAATCTAGTGTATGTAGAGGCTCTTGAGGTGGTACAGGTTCCTACATTTTATCAACACTGTTGCTGGAATATGAGTTGTGCTTAATCTCTCCATCCGCGGGGTCTATCTCCATCTATTCCTCCCGTCGGTGCAGAGGTCTTAATTGAACTGACAGATACTACAATCTGTGAAGGCCACATGTCTTTAGGTCGCTGTACGGCTGTGTCCCAACAACTGTGTGTGTATGCGTCGAGGCCTGCACATGTCTGTGTGTGTATAACCCTTACATGATGTTTGAAAGATTCATGAAGCTTAACTCTTCAGCTCGAGGACCTTGTTGCATAGAGCCTGTAGGACTCTGACAAGTGCCCTGGCTGTTGGTATCCTCATCACAGAGATGATAATAGCAGTTATGTTCATGGGTCGAGGTTCAAAGCTATAATGAGGCTGTTTGTAGCTTATGTTGTACATTAAATACAAAATGAACTTTATAAGCATGTCACTATAACCGCTCTGCCTTAGCAGGGCACACCAGGGCATCGGGTCTGTCTGTTGAAAGTAAACCTAGTCGACATTCCCGTAGACTGAAAGCACCCTCAGATTCATGCAGCTGCATCCTTCATTCAAATTGTCCTGTTACTCACAACATGAAAGTGGTTGATGTTACACAGCAGGCCCCCGTCCGTAAACACACAACAGTGTCACTTCATGCTGGTTCTGAGCTACGTCACCACATAAACAAGTCCTGCCTGCCAAGACCCAGCAAACACATTGAGACCGGTATGCAGACTCAGAGACTGTATAAACCATATTTCACATTTATCTTCAGGGCCAGAAAACTGAATCCAGTTCAGAAGGGACTTGCTTGCTTTTGCTGATGTGATATAATTTAATGTTTTATGGTACATTTTCCTCTCCCCATGTCAATATCGTACAGTTAAATATTGTGATATAGTTTTCTATCTATATCACGCACCTCTAGATGTCTTTAGGTTATCAAGATGTGCATGTTTGACTTGTTTTGTACTTCCGCTGCACGTGTGGCAGAACTCCTCTTGTCTGTCTGTTGTCATGCAAACCTTTCAGTAAATGCTTTGAAAAGTTGGTAAAACAGTTGAACTAGCAGTGGCGGAGAGTCAGCAGAGGAGAGTCATCTGCCAGCTCGTTCAAGCTTAGAGGAATTTTATAGAAAGCCCAGATCAGTGGAAACAGCTGGTGGCTGCTGCACGGTGACTTTCTCCCCCTGCCTTTACTGTGGGCCCTTTGTCCCTGTAGACTCTGCCAGGGTCTTCAGGGGTAGCATGTGTACAGCAAAACAATCATCACACCCACCATGTTCTCGTCCTTCAGTGTGGGGCCAATGCATACTCACTCATACACACTCCAGCATCTCACCTTCACTCCTTCACTGTAAAGCAGTAAAAATGTGTGCCAGCACACTGAGATGGTTTTCCAATTAAGTCTTTTCTTTCACTGGAAGAGCATCTTGATATATTAAAGCCGCGTTGACTCTGCTGCACTGGGCTTTATTATTGTGTGGTTGTTACATGAGCGCGTGCGACTCGGGAAGATCGAAAAATCACATTGCAACTGTCAGAAAGCAGCAATGATTGACAGTATGGAGAATTGCTGGTCAGTGGCTTCATGAAAATGTCATGCTACCGAGTCACCAAAGGGTCAGTTTATTCCCAGAGTGTAAAAATGAAGCACTTTCAGAAAACAGATGAAATGATTAATTGATGAAACATAAAGTCTGTGCATAAAACATGAGTGAATTTTTTTTTGCTATTTACGGCCTCGTATGCAATCCTGTATTAAATAATTGGTTACAATCAGCAAAAGCATGCTTGTGATATTGCATGTGTGCATGATGCTCTGTCATCATCCTTTGTGACTCCTCCTCCGTTGCTCTTTTACCCCTTTCGCCTGTTCAAGTGTGACAGAATCTCAATGACACTCACAGTGGAAAAGCTCTTTGAAAGCCGAGTGTATGAATAATAACTAAGACACCCTGAATTCATTTTTAAAGACGAGAATGTTGATACATGAAGAACTGTATCTGCTCAGCATTCGGCAGATGATTCCAGGCCTTGCAAAAAAAAAAAGCCCCTCTTCCAGACTGTAGACTCAGCAACCGTCAGGGGATCACTTTGCACTCACTGTCACCATGACAACACCAGTTCCACGTCGGAGTGGGTGTGCACACTTCATTTAGTAATCCTCATTGACCAAGATAAGAACAGCTGTTTTCATGCCGTGAGGGTCCATGCTAGCAATCACGCCAAAATACATGTAATTACTGGAAATGTGGTTACCCTTGAGAGTATTATGGCATTAGATATCAAGTGTTAGTCACTTGCATCTGCTGTTTACAGTACATGTAGTTCTCAAACAGTGTGTTTGAGGGGAGAAATACAAATAAGTTCCCTTGATTTATGTTACATTTTGTTGCATTGACCTGCCTTTATCTCTGCAGCTCTGCAACAACCACACACACATGCATACTGAGCAGCAGCCATCCAGCCCATCCCTCCGGTGTTTTATTAATCTTTCTTTAACCTGGCCCCATCCATTCAGGGGGGAAACAGTAACGTAGGTGATTTGGTAAGGGAAGAAAATGTTACAACTCATTTATCTGACAATTCTTCTTTTTTCCTTCTGCCGATTCAAACCGGGTGCAGAATTGCTTTTAAAAAAAAAAAAAAAAAGTACGTAACAGTTGTTGCCCCTGTGTTAACGCGGGTAGAGCCCAACCTGCCAGACAAGGTAGCACGCTGTGTGGTGCTCTGACAACACTGACAGTGAGTTACTCAGAGATGAAGGAATAGAAGATGTTAGAGAGCCCTTTGAAGCTTGGTGCTCTCTCTCATACCATTTTTTTAATGGCCTCTACAAAATTTGAAAGAGACAGCTTCATGATTGACAAAAGATGGGATTGTCTGTTCACAATGACTGGCCCTTCTACCGGCCCTTACTGGCCCTACTGTCACGTTAAGATGAATGGAAGCGGTCATTATTTAAAACTTGAGCATGTCAGTTAAAGTAGAGCTATTGTGTTTTCACTTGATGGCAATAATGAACAAGAAGATTAAATGATTCTGCACTGAGTTAAATACATGGGAATAATGAGCGTTCCCAGGAATGTACAGAACATACTTTTACTATGACCACCAACATATCTGGACATTAAATCATAAATCAACTGTAATGCATGTGTTTTGGTAATTTATTGTGGGTAGAAAACTGCTGTCGCGTGATGTAAATGTCACAGCTTGTGATGTGCATCAGGCCATAGAGGACTGTGTCGTCCTGTGTGCTTCATCAATAAATTTGTTTTGTTTTCCTTTTTCTGTTTTGTTTATTTTTGGAGGATTAGATTAAATATTAATGGCACGGAGACCTCAGAGTTGTACGTTAT